>RANZ01000307.1:0-49691 GCA_009805285.1 Neurospora terricola FGSC 1889 | reverse complement strand
GAAGGGATAACTAAACCTTCTTAAGTTCAAACACGAACAAGATGGGTAGCGCAGGGGTTTGAGACAACGACGATGGGACACATGGATGCGGAGAGAAGTCAAGAGTCCCTGGTCTTTTTAATCTTAAGACAAAGCCCGATGTCCTTCCTCAGACGAGGCGATTAGGTGGACCGCGCTTTTGGTTGGCATTTCTATGCAGCAGCAGCCAGAGAGTATGATGGCCCGTGGAAGCCCACGTGTGAGTCTGGGTAGAGGGTCCCCCATAAGCCTACTCCGGTGATTGAATCGAAAACACTACGCAAGACTTCAAAGCAGGGGGCCGCTCGAGTCGCAAACCAACACTTCCTCTTGTCTTAACCGATAACTTGATCATCGACCGGGATGTCAATACAGTTGATGTGCTTTCTACAAAGAAGGCAATACGCATTTCTTGGGCAAGCAAGGAAAGGAAGCAAAAATTCACCAAACATATCTGCGTGAGGTGACAGTTGGGCGATGTTGTGATGATGGTGCTGCCTCAAAAGGTCCTGGTCTTTCACTTACCTCATCGTTAACCTTGAAATGCTGAGTGGTATCCGTTGCAATACCGTAAGGACCCGTATTTGCCAGTGATAAACATCCGCAATCTTGAGGTCGAGGTATCAAAAGGTTCCGCGCCAGGGTAAATCGCTTCTCTGCTGGCTTCTTTGGAAACCTCGTCTTCTATGCATCAGGGTATGCACGTATCCTCCCTCCAAGGACTTCTACAATGCGCCACAAACATCTGTTTTGATTTGAAGAGAAACCCGCCGGGCAAGGAGTGATGCCCCAGAGACGGGTAAGTGCAGACGGTTGACAGGCTTTGGGCCATTGAGAGTTGGAATCCTGCCACCCTAATCGGATGTCCCAGTCCTTAAGCCCAGTACTGCTTCATCAGGGTAGATTGCTGCAGTAAGTTCGCCTGCGCAGTTCTTTGGCTGACTGCCTGCATCACTCAAAGTCAGGCGTCAGTSATGAAGAGGCGGAAATGTGAGAACAGGGTCAGGCCAAGGTCCAACCCACAACGGACCAGACATTGTCAGCCAGAGGAAGGGAAATTCCGTATTGCAGTAACGACGTGCCAGCGCAGAGCTGAAGGCCCAGTCCAGAAATGCAGCACGCCTTCAGCTTTCGGCCCTATAGGTTTGACGTGTTCGGCAACGGCCGAACAAAGCTCTTGCAGGGAGACCAAATCAAGGCCATACAGGTCTGTCTTACTCGATGGAGCGGGGCCCCTTGTACCGACACGTGAGGTATACAGTCGACGATGTAGTTCCTCTTCGAGACACGGGTCCAAATATGCCTCTTTTCTGTTTCCAAGAACCTCTCGGTCACGATCCCGACGTGGAGCCTCACAGGCAGATTTGGACGGGCACCTCTTCAGACACAGCCGTTGGAGTGGCCCGGGCGATACGTCCGTTACCGGGATCGTGATGCACGCCATCGAGAGAGCATGCAAACTGCCCGGGGCCCGGCAAGGTAGTGTTCGGTGTCCCATCTCTTTCTTGCCCCCCCCCCCCCACACACCAAAGACCAAACGAGTAAGGGGATGCTCTGCGGTAGGGAGGTCAGCAGCTGGGCTGAGGGAAGTTTGTTTTGCTCCATGATCCATTGGATTTGCCCGTTTCAGCATTGGGGTCCAATCATGTCCTACTGTGTTGGGACCACCCTTGGTGCCCCATGACTGAAGGTCCAGCGAGACGACGGGCAGGGGGAGACGAATGATCAATCTGGGAGGCACAGACGAAAATACCGCTCGGCCGTTCTTTTCCCCCTTCGCCAAAAGCTTGACTTGGCCGTATCGGTACTATTCTCCTTGTTTCTGCTGCCGCTGCTGATCTGATGGTTGCTCTATCGCGTGGCCAGTATGAGCTGATGCTGCCGATCCATGAGAAAAGGGGTGAGTGGACGAAGGGCAGGAGGTCGTTTGTGCAGGTTTCCGTCTTTCTTCGAATAGATGCATGTGTCCAGCCACCAAACCCGAGGCTGGCGCTAGGCTTGCTGGCGTAGAGCGCTCCTATGACTCCATGGCGGAAGGGGGCAAGAGGTTCATCCAATTGTTTCAGATGAGATATTCTTTCGGCCGTTTCGTCTGCTACCCGGGGGGTTCAGGCAGGTTCGGCCAGCGATTGGCTGAGGACTTGCACAGGATGACAATAGAGGTACTCGGAAGAACTGCTTGTCCTTGAGAAAGCAGGTCGTTTTCCTAGCTGATCCGGGGTAATTAGAGTGAGTGGCATGGCTTTGCGTTCCTGTTTCGACGATGGTAAATCTCGGATGAGGGTTGTTGTAGTCCATTTTCTTGGAGTCGTTGAAAACTGACCATACGGAAGCGGGTGAAACTTGGCAGACGAAGAGGTTATGGAAACAGGTCTTCTCCTCAATGAGGGTACCGGTATCATGACTGCCTCAGCGATCGGTTCGGGCCGCTCAGCGAAACGGCTCAGGTTGCGTTGGCGTCCAGGTTCCGGCTCAAACAAGAAGTGCACAAAGCGAAAGGTTTTGTGAGCGCAGCAGATGTTTGTTCTTCTAGAATGCGCTGAATGCCGGTTTCATGGGCGATTCCACACACCAGCCTTCAGAAACACTGCACCTGAATCTAGCAGAGCAGGCTGGCAGCCTAGCAACAGGGGCAGCAAGGGCAGCAAGGGCAGCAAGGGCAGCAGTACTACACAATGTCAGCATGGCAGTTAAGCAGTCTGCAAGCCTGCTKGGCGGATGGTTGGAACACAAAAAACGCCCTCGGGGCTTGTTTCTGGCGCACCCCATGTTTTCCCACACCTCTTTCGCTGCAAAAGAGATCTGTGCCATGTGACACATCACTCCCCGGCTTTTGACAACTCCAGGGTCCTTGCGTGGGAAACATGGATTGCAACGACGGTTTGGCAACAATGGTGGTGATGATGGTAATGGTGAGATTGATGAAGACAGTGGTGATGGGTGGATTTGGTGAAAGTGCTGCCGAGTTGCACGCCATTAAAAGTGAAGATATTCGGACTTGACACCTCTAGTCAAGCCCACTGACAACATGGTCAAACCCACTAGAGAAGATGGAATTAGCGTCAGCGTCAGGCCGGGTTGGGACTGTATGTACCTGTTTGACTCTGACTGACTGCCCTGGAGACGACGGAGTCTGCTAGTTCTGGCTGTCTCACCTCTTCAGCGGTGCATCCACTGGACGGTACCTGGTTCTTCTGGTAGGGTGCATGAACACGCCCACATTGGGTAACTGAGATGCCATTTTTTTCTCTCTGAACGTCGCTTGTTCAGTGACCACCACAGTCCACGCCAATGAACCAACCGAATGCAGAGGTCATGGCCTGGAGGTAACACATGTCGTGCAGCCACTGCCGCAACGAGACTGTGTCGCGTCTAGAGTACCTGGAAAGTCAATTAGAGATGAGTTGGTTCCTTGTTTGTTAGAGGCCAAAATTACCCGCTCGGATGCCTACCCTGATGTTCGCCTGAAGAGAGATGGGGAGTTGGGAGAGACGGAGATTCTGGAAGCTGATCGCCCATGCATGTTGATYCGAAAATCCAAACGTGTCGTGAGGCGCCATGAACGAAGATGCAGACGAAGATCACCCATCCATGAAGGATGAGAACATGCAAGTCAGCATCCTTCTCCGAGATGGGCGGTCGAAAGGGTGGGAAAGACCAGCTCAGATCCCGTCTGTCTGTCGAGAAATTCCCAAGTCAAGCCGGAAAGCATACAGCTGGGAGGTACCTACTACCTTACCTCAGGTTCAGAGACTCGTGGCTGATAAGACCGGAAGCTGCTAATCCCTCCAACGATTGGCTCATTCGAAAAAGAGACTGATAAGACTTTGATGAGAGAAGAGAAGTTGCTGTGTGGTTGAAATGGGACAAGTTCGATCGAAAGCTCCTCCATTTGCGGCGGCACCCGAGACCGAGAGCACCCCCACTCCAGGACAATATCCCCACTTCTCCTCGCATCCTGAGTGGGCACTACCGCAACCATTTCATCTTGGCGTGCTTGGCTCTTTCTCCGCACCGTGACTAGTCTAAGACCCACTTCGAGAACCTCAACGTCAAACCGGTCAAGGTCTCAGAATGAGAGAGCCATGAAATGGAAGTCGCAGAGTGAACTCACGTCTTCTTCATGGACGCGGTACTTTATTTTGCATGTCTGTAACACCTCTTTTTTTTTTTGGATAGACTTGGATCAAGTCACATGGCAAGTGACGGCTTCGTCCTGCTCTTCTCACTCAACACAGTGCCAGCTCCCATAACTTACTTATCCTCGGCTCTGGCTGCGCCNGGGGCGCGGTACTTTATTTTGCATGTCTGTAACACCTCTTTTTTTTTTTGGATAGACTTGGATCAAGTCACATGGCAAGTGACGGCTTCGTCCTGCTCTTCTCACTCAACACAGTGCCAGCTCCCATAACTTACTTATCCTCGGCTCTGGCTGCGACTGCCCTCTCTGGCTTTGCAAACTGAATTTGACTTCGACTGACATGGGGAATTTCGAATGGGAAAGAGCGCGGGGACAAAATCGAACCATAGGGCCAAATCTCTCTCCTTCAATCCTCGAGGATACGGGGTTTGCTCCAGGGGATAAGGGGCGCTTTCCATCTCTGTTGCGACAAGTTGCAGCCCAGATTCCCAGATTCGGTTCCGAGGGGAAATGAGGAAATTCGAGGTTMCTTCCCGTCATGATGCCTTCCATAAAGTATGATTTCACATCACCTCACTCGGCCACTGCAATCCAGTCCCATCGATTTGGGAGACTGGACCCGGAGGACATCGCCCATCGCGACGGACTTGGCAATTGCTGTCAGCACTCAACAGCACTGCAGTTTCCCACTCCATTCAATCTCGCCACGAAATCACTCGCTCCTGTCCCTTACTTCAATCGCACATGACTCGGACGAGACGACATCATTGGAACCACAAAAACTGAGAGCATCGTCAGCTTCCCTTCAGAACATGCACATTTCTTTCGTCCACCACACCTGACCCGGATGCTGCCGATGCGGATACTCTTTTTACCAGGCCAGCGCAGGAAGTCGCTCCTCGGTCTCATCTTGTCGCACAGTTTGTCTCTCTCCTGGTATTTGCGATGGAACAAATGAGTTTATTGCGAATCCGTGTTACCCGCTTCGTCCCCCATGCTCCTACTCGTAATGTATGGGGTGCCAGTGTTACTTGGCTGCTCAGGCCTGCCTGTTCCGAATTCCGTGACTGGCTCAGGAAAGGYAGCCAGCCCCAGGTACAGTCTGGTCGCTGCTCGGGAAGAAAAGAGGCAGGAGAGAGAGGTATGCATCACCCCATCACGATTCCTTAACACTCCTGCCCTCAAATCACACCACAAGCTGTTAGCAGTTGATGCTGTTTCATTACCGAGACCTTTACCCAGCACGAGATATCGACCGGATCCAATCAGCTTTCGCCGCGGCCTTTGTCATCAGAACTACTGACAATTCACTGATGCTTTTCCAGGTATCCGTCATGATCTGCCCTCACCGGTCGCAGGTCTCTGTCCAGCCCGGCGGTTGCTTCACCGGCGACGATTGGTTGGTTCACCATTCCATCTCCAGAGGGTGTGAAGCTGGACCRGGATGTGACGCGATKCTATGCAGRCATTAATGCGCCCGGGCTCTCTCTGTCTCCTCATCGRTGAGTCGAGACRGTCCAGAGTATCATCCAGGGCTTGCCGTCTGCCTGCTTGTTGCCCTTAGCGAGCCTTCGGTTCTCGATGTCTGCCTCCGCACTCGTCCGCCTTCATCAGAATCCAGGACCTTTTCCACCCTCTACGATGGACGGCATCTACGGGAGGTCGAGCCCGCCACTGACAATGGCTGACATGCACGGAGCTCGAATCATGAAATTCCACCGGGCATACAGGCATATTGTATGTGCTGTTAGGCACAAACAGTTGCTCCCTCAACACATGCCAGGTAGCTCGGCATATCTGCTAGAGGTACAACGAGTGTGACCCATCTGTGTCCTGGCTATAGGCACTCATGAGCTGCTTGGCCTATCTAGGACAGAGAAGCCGCTTCCCGGTTGGTTCCCGGAGGTTCCCGGGCATCTTCAACAAAACGGTACGAGCAGGTACATAGCCGTCACGGCCGGTACAACACCACGCTTTGATGGTATCAAGTCCTTCGGCACAAGTTGGGCCCCAAATGGGTTGGGAAACAGACAGTCTACCCAATGGCTGTCTTGAGTCTGGTTACAGCAGAATGTGACAAGCTTGGCTAACACGGAGGGCTTATGACGCTGAGAAACCTTTCCATTACATGACACCCAAACCGAAGGTAAGATGATGAGCCGTGCTCTTGGTGTCAGACGGACATATCACGGCCCCTAATTGTTGAGTGCTTAGGCAGTCTGTCCGCGATCAGTCGCCTGAGGGTGTTTGAAGATTGTTTGGTCGGATCTCAGGATGTCATTTTCCCAAGCTAAGATGTATTCAATCACACTCCAAGGTAGGCCACCTAGCTGTGATGCTGGCATCCTATGCTTTTTTAGCACATTTACTGCCGGTCTCCCAGTTGTTTTCTGTTTCCCGCCTCGCAGGCTCTTGATGTAGGCCATAATGCCACATGGTTCTGGTGGCAGTCGGGCAGCACATCGGTTTAACAGGTCCTTTGCGCGTCTTCAATACGGCTAATCGAGCTCGACTCCCAGCAAAGGCCATCGAGCGAGATGGCTTTGCCATCCTTGACAATTCACATCCTTTGGCCTGTTATTCGGTCGTTGCAGTCGACAAGAACATCATTGGACTTGGCGTCGAGGATGACCGGAATCCCCTGCGAATGATCATCAAAGGATTACTGATATCATGGGTATCTGAGATTCCAGCCCCATACCCAAGGTGTTGAGAAAGGCAGACATACGAAAACACAAAAAGGCTTCAGAGCTTACATACCTCTACGATGCGTTCACTGCACCCCTACCAAACGTGATAGCTTCGGTTGCCTGCCTACTCGAAGGGGCTATAGATTGTCCAATCAACAAACAAGAAGGGTGCAGGTGTAACTACGCCGCCTCTCCATAGAAAGCGTCTTCCATTTCTCACCCCAACTCGACTCCGACGTCTGGACAGATACATCCCGACGCTTGGTACGTGCATTCATACCGACATCTCCGTCATGGTCGTTGCAATCGGGCAATCACCGGCCGTTCTTTTCAGCGACTGACTTGATACGGCAGTAAGGCGTCGAAGCATGAAGCTGTCTGCATTCTCGTCCCGGGCCCTCCTCCCTTCACGCAATTTGACCATGGACTGGGAAGAATAAGGAGCTTCGTACGAGACCACCCTCCTGGGAGCGGTCACCACATACCCGAACTTGCGCAAGTCGCTGCAGACGGGTATCCTCAGTCCACGACCGCTACAACTACCGAGCCAGGGGCTATCTGTGGTGCTTGGACGCTCTTTGAGGGCACTTCGGGCTAATTTGAGTTTGCCAGAGGTTGCTCAAACATCGCCTTCGTCTCCGAATCTAGGTTTGTTTTTGCTACGACTTCCAAATTCGATCGCTAACCCCTTCCGAATCCGGCCCTTTAGACTTCRGTKTTTGTTCAACTMTGCCACGACAGACAGGACCGCATCCTTTTGCCACCGAATGCCCCGCCGAGACGAACCATARATTGCACCGCCGCAAGCGTCATGCCGTGACCGARGTGGGCTCCTTCGATCTAGCCCAAGGTGGATAAGGAGGCTATCACAAGAAAGAGCTTGGCAAGGCAGGCTTCCTGGAGGAGCGAAATACCGTCCCCATGATGATCTCAGACCGGCTGGGTGCCTACGTGGCGCATACTCCGAAGCGGGTGGAGTCTTGAGTTGATTTCATGGGCCTGGTGAAGACCCATGAGCCTCCGACCTCTGCGTCTCTTGCTTGTCTCGAAACCGCACCCGCATTTGCCTGTCCCACAAGCATGTCACTACACGCCTCATATCTCGGCCCGTCAGCTATGTCGCTCAAGACGGTAGATCATGGTTACTCGATGGTATTCCCCACTTGACCCGTGGTAATGTGTGACAGGCTTTCAGTTCGAACTTTACGCTTGACACATTAATCGGACGATGATCTGCTGGTCTCATGGGAGGCCGTGGCCTGCTGTCAGGGAACTGCTAGTCTCACCAAAATGGTCTAGGGCGTAACACGGCGCCGATGTGTCTCCGATTATGGCAGAAGTCTTGTGTGGACATGCTGGGGTTTGAATGGCTGTCTGGGATTGCCCAGGGGCTGGGCGTCAGTTGGCCCATTGTTGTCCACCGTGGATTAGGGTGAGACAAGATTCAGAAACCACCCTGACTTCTCTAACGTCAAATGAACCAGCAATCTAGCGTTGCCCAGTTTGGCTCGGAAGTCTCGGAATCCGTAAGTCATCATCAACTCGAAGGGACAAGCAGCCGATGGTGATGGTTGATAACGTGAGAAAGGCAGGTGAGCAAAGCTGCAATCAGCATACGGCTATGCCTCCAAAGTCCAGACCATCTTTGCCTCCCAGTGCATAGACTGTGGAACACTATCAGGTAACGGGATCTTTCGTGATGGCTGGTACCTGCACGGAAAGCTTGGATGCCTGCCATGCAGAGATATCTTGGTTGGGGCAGCTTACTCACGATCCCGTCGGAGCGACACCTCCTGATTCCTCGAGACTCACCAAACATGGCACCACGACGACAGGGAAGATGGGCATCCCTTCACACCCGATTCGTACAGATAACTCTAAGGAGGGAGGATTTCTGGCTTGGAAACTAAGAATAGCACCGACAGACGGATCATGAGAGGGGATAGGCGCCTCGTTCTTAATGCATGCGTGCGAGGTCCGGACACGAGATCACACTCCGATCAGGGCGCGAACATCCCGGGGCTCTCATAGGCGCTTCGCCGTCATCACCCTCCTGGTCGGTCTTCCAATATGAAGATGCAGAAGGTTGTTTGAATCAGCAAGTGCAGAAAAACACCCGGGATATCTCCATTGCTGGCTATGTCGGATCCGGGATGGAGGCCTTCGGTCTCGATAGCATGATCAGGGGTCTTGCAAGCTGACGATTGAGCTGGCATACGTCGTTCAGTTGCTTCACTTGATTGGCAGGCCCGAGATATTTTGGGGCTTGTTTCTCATCGGACTGTGTCTATGTGAAGCAATAGTCACGGACAAATATTCGGCGCAAGACAATCCTCAAATCTGCCCAGACAAGCCACCCATCTTGAGGCTTATCGAAGGCTTCCGGAAGCCAAGCCAATCCCCATTGGGAGGGCCGCGCAAAAGGTAACCAAGAATTCCGAAGAAAGTGAGGACATCAAGGGTCTTCTTCCGCTGGGGCAACGGATGCGCCAATATTGAATGGATTCTAATGATCCATCTCTCCTGCTTTCTGCTTTCCATAGACGGTTAGCTTCTCAGTCACTTTCCGGATTGTTCTGCCGGTCTTTCTGCAAGCTGTAAGGGTAGGAGACACTTCAACCCAGCTAGTCGTCCACGGGGTTTGTTTTGTGCGAGGGTGGCTTCTAGAAGGCAGGAGGTGAAGCCACCAAAGAAAAGCTGGAGAAATGTGGAAGTCGTCAAAACATGCACCCCCCTACGATGATGGCGGTGCCAGGGGCCCGCGACGGGATGGGGCACCACCAATGGGCACTGGCCAACGGTACCTACCTTATTTAAGGAGCCTCCAGCACGGGCCTCAGCACACCCCATGCCCGGAAGCATGACCTGCATTTGGGACAGGGTTTGGGCGCCCGGACCCGTTCAGGGCCTTTTCCCACCGGGCGGGGATTCAGCGGTTGACCACTCAGAGGCATCGGAGGCGCGAGAAGTCTTGGCCTCCGTGTTTGCCTGCCCGTGCCGTTCCTTCACCTTGGCTGTTCAGGTCCTTCTTCTTTCTAGACCTACTCCTTGACCATCATTATCATCAGCATCCAGATCTCGGACTTGAGTGGTTGGATGACGTACCCAAGCTAATCCAGAAAATACCTTGCATGCGATGGAAGTTGCCATCCACACGATACAGTCATTTGCACCATTGCCATCCACGACGTGATCCATAACCGCCCTGCAGGGCCCCATCTTGTTCGTTGCCTGGAGGACACTGCATTGGTCAGTTTGAAAGGCACTGGCGGCGACGACGAGCCTCTCTGCTTACAACAGCATCTCTTCTTTGTTTTTGCATCTACATCCAACCTCAAGGTACCTCTCTCTACGTGTAAAATTACCACTCAGCACAGTTACACGACAACAACATCAAGCTTGACATTCTCCAAGTACCAAGAGATCAAAACACGTACCAAGTCACTTCACGGCAGGCAAATCTCCAAAGTCCAGTCGTGATTGACTCTTGCGCCCGGGCCGGCGTCTGAATCAGAAGCTGCGTGTTTCCGACAAAGAAGCTGCACATTGCACGAGACTACAGCCTCACCACATATCTGTCCCCGTGTAGTCCTCAAGATTCGTTTCTTGGGTTTCGAAGCACAAGAGAAGACCACTTCCAGGGTTACCTAATGCCGAAGAAGAGACTCCATTTCAAACAATATTCCAAACCGCAGTCAACTGCTCCAGCTTCATTGAGCTCCACCGCTGCGGGCGCCGGCAGCCACAATGGTGCGTTACCTGAACTGCTACACCACCCTCTCTGTGTAGCCCGTCAAACCCATCCATCATCTCATTCCCTTTCATCCCTTGCCTTACCCTGATAGCCCTCACCCCCTGCCTGTCTGTCTAATCCGGTGAATGGGCGGGTGCATGACCCGCAAATCCATCGTGCTCCTCGAGCCTCGCCCGGTGCCCTTGGCAGAGATGTTCATACACCGGTGATGGATGCCAAGAGGGCGGGCATAGTGTATCTAGCATGGCTTGTTGTACTAACATACTGGACTTTAGGTGAATCAGAAAGCCGCGGTGTCAATCAGCGGCTCGCTGAAATGCGCCGTTTCGGTGTGAACAGTAATAGTAATGCGCAAGGTGCATTAGATGTTCGGCCGACGGTGCCACCGGTCATCCGGGACATTTTACAGCTACCCGAGACACCGGCGCCTAGGCCGCGTCCGGGTCGGGGCCGGGGTGGACCCCGTGTGGATGCCACCGGTAGAAGGCTGCCTCCCGGTCCGGCCCCGCCACAGAGCTGGCTGAATCGGCCGGCACACGGAATAGTTTCCACAGTGCCTCGTCAGTCCGGCTCAGAAGGACGACAGCTTGACAAGCACATGCTGCCTGAGTTGTACCTTCCGGCCAGAGGTAGTCTAATCGACTTGACCCTCCGACAGTTTGCACACAGCTGGGATTTTCAACGAGAATATTGTCGCTACTATCTTTACCATCTACCTACACATCTCCGCGAAGCACTAGTGGCCTACCTCAGCATCTGGAGGGACCCCGGCCACGTCACCCTAGCAGATCTCAAAGCCATTCTCCTCCCTCCACAAAAGCAAGAAGGCGACGACGACGACGAAGACGTCGAGCTGCTAGAAGATGACTACCTCGACCCCAGCATCGCCAACAAAGACTTCAAACACCTCGACCTCTCCCACTCCATCGGCACCTCCCAAACCCTCCGCGAACTAACCGACTTGCTCTTCCCTCCCAAACCCTCCGCCACCAAAACCATCACCGCCGCCTCCCTCAAAACCATCGAACCAAAAGAATCCTGGGAAGACTCGGCCGACGAAGATGAACAACAAACCGAAACCCCCTCCATCCCCCGCCCCCTCCTCCCCAACCTAACGCACCTCTCTCTCTCCCTCCCTCCCAACCCTTTCTCCTCCTCCACATTTACCTCACCCCATACCAACAACTCACTCCCAACGGTGTCCTGGCGCCACCTCCTCGCCTTCGCCTCCCACCACCCCACCCTCACCCACCTCTCCCTAGCCAACTGGCCCGAACCCAGTCTCACCCCCAACGCCAAATACGCATCCCTCGTCACCGCTCAGGGGAGGAGGGTGCAATACGGTGGTACGGGACCGTATAGTCACTCGCTGGATAATGATTGGTCGGAGGCTATTCTGGTTTTGAGGAGGTTGAGCAGGGCTTGGTACCGGCTGGAGTGGCTTGATTTGAGAGGGTGTGGGGGGTGGTGGGAGGCGTTGTGGGGGGTTAGTAGGGGGCCGATGGGGGATATGCATTTGGACCATGATGGCGGCGGGAGAGAGGGAACCGGGGGAGAAGGGGATAGAGTAGATTGGAGGGTGGATTGGGGGAAGGTGGAGACTGTTGTACTTGGTCTTGAGGAGGAAAGGGGGAAGTTTTTGGGTGGGGATGAGGACGTGGCGGAGAAGGGGAAGAGATTGGAGAGACATGTTAGGGGGGTGAGGAAGGGGAGGGGGAGGTGGTTTGCTGTTTGTTGAGTTGATGAGTGACGAGGTTGTGTGGATGAGACGGATGTACTATGAGGAAGGATGTTTATAGGGACTAAACGAGGACATATGCATGCAGCATGTAGATACGAAGCATATGACAGCGAAAGCATAACTGTGTCAGCAGCGTTCGGTCTGGGGTGCAGTCGATTGGGTGAGTGTCATTCCCGGGAAGTCTCGGGCTGAAATATTGTTGAGTGTTTGGATGTCACTTCTGCTCATAGATGGAACAACTCCAACAAACAATGATGAGCGAGGATCGATGATGCTCCCCTTTGATTGATCGTTAGTATTGATAGGGCAGTATCTCTCAAATCTCCATCCATCAAAGAACCATTCGTCCATTATGGAGTTTGCATCACCAAAGCCTCAAACGTACTCTTTTCTTGATTGAACCTTCCGTTCGCAGTCGATAAAGGTGATTTTCTGAGCAGGTTACGTCCAAGGATGAGTGTTTGCTAACAATCAAAAAAAAAAAAAAAAAAAAAAAAAAAAAAAAAAAAAAAAAAAAAAAAAAAAAAGAAAAAAAAAAAGTGAATAGTTAGAAGCGAGTCCATTCATCGCCACTGGCACCGCTCGTCTTTTTTGCTTTCTTTTTTCCTAGGAGAAACCTCGTCGGTGGCCTTTGGTCTTTGTCCAGCCATTCTCGACGGGAACACTGCAATTATGGATGAGCGTCTCACATCTTCCAAAGCATCAGAATGAAGTATCATGAATCCAGATAGGTAGCTTCCTTTCCTGGTTTGTTTTATCGAATATGTACATCACGGCAACTAATGGAATATGAACAAAAAAACAAGAGGAGAAAAAAATGAAAGCCAAAAGGAAAGCCAAAGCAAAAAAAAAAAAAAAAAGAAACATACAGCACCTGGGATTCGCTGGTCGTCACCGACCCAACTACTAGTCAAGCGATTGGTGGCTTATCTATGGGAGAGCGGACGGGATCCCGAGTTTTCCACCATCTATGGCCGTATGTGCTAGTTATGTCCATTACATCATCTTATATACCCAGCCTTACGCTACACAGAGTATACTTGGTCTTCATAGTCGGGAACGTCAAAGGCGTCGTCGTCGTGGGTGGGTATTGGGCCGGATGTTCACCATCGTGGTATGACCTTTAAGTTCTCTATTATATATCTTATTGAATGAAAGAAGGCCGGGTGACACGGAAGCGGCCCTCGCCCGTCTACGTTCGGCTTTCGGACGAATACTTCATTATTTGCTGGACCGCCGGTTTGACAACGTCGGTACTGGAGCGTCAAGACCATGTCAAGAATTGTGTGTAAAATGGATGGACTGGATCCTTCTTGGAGGACCAAGATGGTCGGGCCTTCCGAATGAGTGTTTAGTAAACAGGGAATTCCTGTCGAAAGAGTTAAGATAAGGTAAGTAGGTGATGACATCCAGGAGACCTTCACTTGTGAAAGTCGAAAACGAAAGACCCCAGTTGAACCACGAGTTTCAGATTCGACGGTTACCAGATTCCAGAATTACATAGGGTTCGGCAACAACAGTCGTCGGCATGATAAGCTGAGTGGGAAGTGAAAGTCAAGCGGGTGAATTTGTTGGCTGATTCCATATCGAAAGCGGAAAGCCATCCTCCAAACATTCCGCATGTCATGACAAGCGCGAGGCATCCCGGTCACCGGCGCTTGTTTTGACGTTGGTTCAAGGAAAGCGTTGGCTCTGGTTGCTCGTTCGCCCGTTGGTGACTGGCGACCGAACTGGAAGAGTCAATGGCGTCGGACATCGATGTGTGGCTGACTGAATGACGTGAGAGGTCGAATCCGTTCTCCACCGAAATACCCGAGGGAGGGAGCTCTGTGTGGAAGAAAGTTGCAACCCGCGATTTCATGGGACTCAAGTGGAAGGAGGAAAAAAGGAAGGGTTCTGGACGACCCAAACTTGAAGAAAGTAAGATCCTTGTCAGTAATGCAGAAAGAGCCATGGTGGATCTTCAGTTTTCTGAAACAGCTGCCGAAAACGGCCTAGCGTGGAATTGAACAAGCGGGAAAGAGCAATCAATCAAAATTCGGTGCCTGGCGGGGGCGGTTCCACGATGGTTGGTCGCGACCCTGAATGAGAAAGAGGAAAAAACACCAGACCCCAAAACAATTTCCAAGAACCACTGGGCACTCAATGCGCCGCAACTTTCATTCCAGCTGAAACATTGCAAAGAAAGCACATACACAAAGGGGACGGAAGAAGGGGGCCCTTTCCCTGGTACCTTCCGCATTGTTGGCAACGAATTCCTTTCATTCCTTGTTTTTGGAAAAGTAAAGCAAACAAAGGCAGCGGCGACATTGATCCATTTGTTGGCTTGATGATGATCGCTCATCAATGGCATTTGACAATGGAGCACGGCGGGAGCGGCCGACGAGGATGCACTGTCAATCACTGACCGTCAATTTGGACTTTCTCCGTACCATCCGGTGTCAACTACACCGTGGCCAACGCCCGTGAATCCGGACCATCATTGAAGAATCAACGTGGGACAGTTTTGGCAAGGACAAGAGAGGAAAACGCAAGTGTGAAGAGTCCATCACGGAACTGGTTACCACGGCCGATAATGCTCGGAGCATGAAGACAAATTTCGACGGCGTCGCGCTATTTGCCAGACTGGCCCGGGCCCAGCGTCCCGCCCGCCGGATGCTTCATTTGCGCGATGCGACGATCTGGCTTGGTCGAGTCTAGCAACAACAGCCGGCCCTTCTTGGCCCCCGCCCGGTTATTTGCTCTTGATAGGGAAGCGATCCATTATCACTTCCAAGTGGAAGAAGGTCAGGTCAGGGGCAGAAGAGTCAAGGGAGGAGGAGATGATAAAATAACAGCTTATCGGCATGCGCAAATAAGGCGCATTCAGAGTTCTGACCTCGATGAGATTTGACAGCAAGCGTCATGCACCGAGAACTTGAAGTACAAACGCCACGCGAAGCACATGTCTGCAAATTGAGATGAGAGAAAGAAAAAAGTCCATAATGCGGGGCGGCTGCGAGGGTTGCTTCTCGGTTGCTGTTTGGTCCAAAGGGATGCTCGAGACGCTTGTGAAGGGTTGCTTCCAGCCAGGAACAACGCACACCCAGACGCAGGTACCGTTCAGTGGGCGACGCGACGATTGGGCGGTGACGAGTGGAAGGAGCGAGCAGGGAACCCCGTCGCTTCTCAGCGCCCAATCTTAAGATTAAGGAGATTGGATGCTTGTGCACCTCAAGTGGACAAGTACCCTCACCGCAGGTTGCTGGTGTAGGGGTACCTGTGGGCGCTTGCCGGGGTAACAAGCGTTAGCAGCCAGAGAGGACCCATTCGTTTCCCCAAAGTGGCCCCTTCTCCCCTCCCCCCAGGTTTACAGCGGTCGCCAGCTTCCCTTTCCAGGCGGTCCCAGACTTTCGCAGGCTCCCCCCAGGTCCCCCGTCGGCACGCTTGACTCCTCTTTATTGCTGCGTGGATTCTTATTTGATTCCCCATCCACTCTCTCTCCATCACACTCCTTTTTGTTTCTCCTTCTTTTTCGCCTCAACTTCTGATATAATCTCGCCTTCATCTTGTTCTCGTTTGAAGAACCTGCCGCTCCCTACATCCAAACAAGAGTCTCGCACTCTACGACATTCGTTTCTCAGCATCACCTACGTGACAGCCCTATTAACGACGCTCGCGTCCTAAATATCTAATCGACTCTCCGACCGTCTTTACTCGATCGCGAAATATCAAAATAAATCAGTCAAAATGCTTGTCAAGTCCTTCACTGCTCTGGCGGCTCTCGCCCTCGCCGCTCAGGCCGTCGCCGAGCCCATCATCCGCACGCCCTACAGGGCCAACAAGATTCACAAGGCCTCCGTCCGTCAGTTGTTCGGCGTCGTCCGCCGCCAGGACAACCCCGGATACCAGCCCGAGCAGACCGTCTGCGGTACCGGCAACACGTGCTCTGAGGCTTGCGGTGCTGGCTTCGAGACTTGCGCGTCCAAGGACGACTCGGTTCACTGCTACAACGCCGGCGCCGCTCAGATCTGCTGCCCTAATGGTTCTGGCAGTAAGTTGCTCTGACTTGTTGATATGCGATAAAGACACCATGATGCTGACTAGGCTTTTGCAGGCTCGTGCGATGCTGGCTACTACTGCGCTGCCGATAACAAGGATGAGACCTGGTGCTGCCCCGATGGCATGGGCCTTAAGGAGTGCGCCGCCGCCTACGGTGTCGACACCGGCCTTGTCTCCCAGACCGCCGAGGCCACCTCTACCTCTACCAGCTCGACCTCCTCGGTCGCCAGCTCCACCTCGACCTCTAGCACCGTCGTGAGCACCACCACCAGCAGCGTCGTTGTTACCACCACCAGCTCCGTCGTCGTTATTCCCCTCTCGACCAGCTCGGCCGCTCTGACCACCTCGTCTGCTCCCCCCATCACCATCCCCGTTGTGTCCTCTTCCTCTATCGTCCTCATCCCCACTGGCCTCATCCCCACTGGCGGCGCACCTTCTGGTGCTAACAGCACCTCTGTCGTGGTTGTCTCTCCCCAGCCCACGCAGTCCGAGATTGCCATTGGCGCTGGCAGTGTTGCCAAGCCCGCCGGTGCCTTCCTCCTGGTTGCGGCCGGTCTCGCCGCCCTTCTCTAAACCCTCGCTGTGGAATCAAGCCTTTGGACTACTTGAAAGGGCTTCACCGGATATCTACCGGTAGCTCAAGGGCACTATTGCTTTACTACGAGATATGAGATACGACAGACCGAATTCGCCATGGTGGCTCCCTCACATTTCTTTTTTTTGTGCAAAGTTGGGATGCTTGTTAGACTCTGGACATAACTCTTTTTCTCCACGTTACGTCATTGAGCGCAAGATTTACATTGGACGCTCGGGGCGAATACGCACGCACTGGTTACTTTTTCTGATGTGCTTTTTTTTTTCGGGAGGTTTGGGGTGTTGCAGGCGAAAAGGAGTGGGAAGGCAGTATAGTATGGCGGCTTTGTCCGTTTGCGTTGATAAGAAAGACGGACCACATACACATGCATTCACGAACCTCTCTGTATGCTTCGGGTAAAAAAAGGGATATACCGCCAGGGCTTGACCCTCGAGGCGTTTTGAGTGATTTACCTTTGTTGTTTTTATTGCGTTCGAAAGTCACCATAATATTCTTGTTCCTAATTTTCCCTGAAGTCAATAACATGCCAGCTTTTGCACAACATTGTGAGACTTTCCCCATGGGGAACCTTGTAGGTGTCTTGACGTCGTTCAACAGGCGCCTGTGATCTTGTGCTCTTATCGGTGACAGCCAGAAACATAGCTACTGGACAAGTGGTTCCCCTCCAATGTTTTGTCTCACCGACACGCGAGTGGCACCGGCGTGCCGCTAGTATTCCCCAGGTCAGTCCCTCACTCCATTCCACTTCCCCAAGTTTGTTATGCTAGTGAGTTTCGTCCTCTACCCATTACCTAGAGCTATTCACAGACCAGAGGTCCTCTAGTTTGACATCGGGGCCCCATTTCCAGGTCAGCACGCCAATGGATCGGAATATTACGAGAAAGCACTCATCGCTGGTCTTCCTCGCCGCCAAGTTGAAACCCAAGATACTTGTATAACGTCAACTTGGAACCTTGATGGGTGCGATGGGGAAGACTAGACCGGATTCGCGTAGTTTTCGGGTCTGTACATGTGGATGAGACAAGAGTGGACAAGAAGTCGTTAGCGTTGTTGGTTGTGGTTTCACGGCATGGGAACAGAAGGCAGGGAAGGCAGGGAAGGCAGGGAACAAAAGGGACCGGGCACGAGGACGGGGACGAAACAAAGGAGAAAGAGAGAGTGTGGGGACTGGTGACCGATGAGCGAGGCATGAGGAGGAAGAAGATCACTCAAGGTGCCAGTACTTTGAACGCGGGTCACTGGCCCTGACACTGAAGTCACTGAAGTCAATGGGGTGTCACTGATGTCACTAGGAGGTCAACAGAGCGGAAGTGGGATAGGAACATAGGGATCTCGAGAGCAAAGACGGTTATCCGAGGACATACAGGTTACGGGGTGAAGATCCGAAGGCTGGTGTTCAGTATTCATGGTGGTAAGCCAGCGCGGCGATGGTCTTGCGGGTATGTCTGCGGTCTCTGCCCCGTGGCCTGTGGGTGGTGGGATGTTATCGACTCGGGCAGATGGAGAGAATACCAGGCGTTAGAAGGTGTAGTGATTGACTGCTCTAGTGGTCGGTTAAGTGGGAATTCGCCGAAGAGCATCAGTCATGGCTGAAATGGGCTCGCCGCTGGCGAGGTAGGTAGTCGATGGGTGGGTGAGTGGGTAGGTGGTATGGTACTTCAAGCTACCTGATGAGATTTGGGATACGTTATGTCTGGGTTTCGGGGAAGAAAAGAAGGTAAACATGGCGGAGGAGGTGGAGGATGAGGTGGTGGTGGTGGAGTGTCCCTAGTGTCTTCCGCTTCCCTATCCTCTCTTCCTCCTCTACCTCCTCTGCCTCCTCTCTCCTCTGCCCACCATCACGCCCCGGACTCGGACAAGGAGTAAGCGTGCTTCTACCTAGAGGTACTTTCATAGATGGCTGATCTTGCCTATCCATCTTCATCCATACTTTTCCTTTGATGCGTGAGCACCCAGTAAGTAAGCAGAATGTAGGGAGTGAGAAAGTGGGTGAGATGCGTGTGGCTTCAGATCAGAGACATGCCTCCTGCCGTCATGCTCCTTGATAGTTTGATGTTGTGCACCGGGAGAGTACATGAGAGTGCAGGGCGTAGCAGGGTAGGGGCTGGTTGGATGTTTTCGAAGGTTCGATGCATGTAACTAGGCGTTTCGACTTCTGAGGCGTGTCGTAGTCGGTCCGGGGCCTGTCTTTCTGGAAGGGAGGCGTAATGATGGCTTGAGTTTGTTTTCGTTTCTTTTTCCGATGGAGTTGAGATGGGGTTGAGTGGTGTGTAGAGGTTGACGTGGTCACTCGGAGAGATTTCTTGCAATTGTTGTGTGTTTTGCTGGAGAAACAGATACACGGGGTGAGAATCGGTCAGGGTACTTTTGGGTATCTTTTTCATGACTTTGCACAAAGTATCTGGTGGGTGTTGGTGGTTTGAAGAAATGCATGCATCAACTCGATGTACGAAAGAGTTCCCCAGCGTGATGATTCCACCATGCGCACCGAAAAAAAACAAAATCGTCTACGATGAAGGAAACTAGCAGAAAAGAAAGATCAGAGCAGAGACATGTAAAAAGAAAAGTAGACAAGAGACATGTATAAAGTAAGAAAAAACAAAAACAGCTGTCCAGATGAAGCCAAAAAAAGAATATGCATCACCAAAAAACTGCAAAAGAAAAGTTATGATATTGATCCGACTGAGGCTCGATCTCAGGACCTTCAGTGTGTTAGACTGACGTGATAACCAACTACACCATCGGACCTATCGTTGTTGTTAAGTTTTGCCCGAAGTGGAGCTTATAACCCCTTGCCCACTTTCGAGTCAGGATTCTGGTCCTCTGAGCGCAACGACCAGTTTTCGAGATGAATTTGCTGAAATGCTGTACCGGATGGGTTTGAAACCCTTAAAGTGTCTATTGAACTCTGTTACCTACCAGCTATTTGCATCCAGTTAGGTTACGTGTGGACTTTGGGCGAGGCAAAGTCGTGGACGAGGAGTGACCGCTGTGTTCAAGAGATACTCGACATATTCGAGTAAGATGGTATGCCAGGGATAAAAGTTCAGTCTGAAACCACTTGAGTTATGCTTTCTTCTACCTTTTAACCTTTTCTAGATGCCTCTTGCTTTACAGAAAATGCATCTATCTATGCCATGATCATCACCATGTTCATATCCCAACCTAGATACAGAGGGCCTCATGCTGTTGAACCTGCCCATAATGCTGTTAAAGAACCGTCATATACACCAACGTAACCGTCTCAGATCAACCACTAACACCAAACTTAATACCTCCAAATAGCATCAGCCATAGCAACCACCTGCGCCATCTCCTTGACATCATGCACCCTCACCACATCCGCTCCCCCCTGCACCGCAGCCGCGACCGTCGCCGCCGTGCCCCAAATCCTCTCCTTGGGAGTCGGCACCCCCGTCACCTGCCCAATAAAGCTCTTCCTACTCGAGCCCACCAGCCACGGCAACCCTTGGAGACCAGGCCAGTTCCTCAACTCCTCCAAGTGCCTCAACACATCGACATTCTGCGGTCCCACCTTTGCAAAGCCCAGCCCAGGATCCAACACGATCCTCCAGCGTCTGATCCCCGCCGCCTCGGCAGCCGCCACCCTACCCACCAGCTCCTTCGCGATCCCACCGATCAACCCGCCCTCCGACTCGGGGTACTCATTCAGCGTAGACATGTTCGCCGGCGTCCCGCGCATGTGCATCAAGCAAATGGTGCTGCCGAGCCTGGCAACAGTAGGCAACATCTCCGGATCCATGCTACCTCCGGACACATCATTAACGATATCCGCGCCTGCGGCAACCGCCGCCTCAGCCACCGATGCCCGGTACGTGTCCACGCTAATCAGCACGTCGCGCTGCGAAAACTTCTCCCGGATCATCTTGATAGCCGGCACCACGCGGCCGATTTCTTCTTCGGCGGAAACCTGCGGCGTGCGAGGGGCGGTGGACTGCCCGCCTACGTCGATCATGGTGGCGCCCGCGTCGAGGAAGGATTGGATGGTGGATTCGAGACCGGAGGAGGCGTGCTGCCCGCCGTCGGAGAAGGAGTCGGGCGTCATGTTGAGGATGGCCATGACGTGCGTCTTGCGCGAGGGGTTGAGGGCTTGGATGGGCGGGTGGCCGTGGGAGGAGAGGGGCGTCATGGTGGTGATGGGGGTCGGGGAGGGGGGGAGGGCGTCGAGGAGGTCGCGGGTGAGGGTCCAGGGGCGGGTGTGGTCGAGGGGTTTGTCGGGGATGAGTCTAGGTGGGTGTTAGTAGGGTACTTGATGAGGGAGGGATGAGTGGAAGCTTACTCTGCTAGGGGCCGAAGGACGAACTCGCGCTCGGGAATGCCGATGTGAGGGATCTTGAGACGTTCATGATCGAACTTGAGGTTTTCGTATAGGAGAATGTCGAGGTCGATGTTACGGGGACCCTTGTCGATAATCTTTTTGCGACCAAGGGAGTTCTCAATATCTTGAAGTGCGTCTAGAAGCTCAAGAGGTTCTAGAGTGGTTTCAACCTGAGGATTGGTTCAGTACAATATCACAAGATTTTCTGAGGACAGTGATCTTGGACCGACCTCGCATGCTCCATTGACAAATCTATCCTGGTCTAAGACGTACATGGGCTCCGTCTCCCACAGACAACTGGTCCGCTTAACCTTGATACCGCGGGCATCCATCTCCTTGCAAGCCTTCTCGATCCATCCTATCCTGTCGCCGAGGTTGCTGCCCAGGGCGATATAAGCAGTGCGCACGGTGGGGGCGGCGGGCTTGGAGGAAGCCGGCAGGTCAATTGAGTCTGTCATTTTGTCCTTGGGAGGCAATGTGTACTTTTTGAAAGACAATGCTGAGAAGTGAGTGGAGGCCGAGTGAAAACTGCGTGCCGATTTCGGATTGGTGATTGAGAGTTGTAGTGTCCGTGGTGTTGTTGTGATTAGTTGAGCTCTGCCAGAGAGCAATCGTTTTGTCAGAAGCCTATGCTGACAGGTCAATGGCCAAGTCGAGGAGGAGATGGTTGGGAATCGCTTCATGGTAGGGCTGAAGAATGACTCCAATCTTTGATAATTTTGGTGGGCCTTTCGTCTGAAGAATGCAGAATTGGGGTGGCTCCGGTGGGTGCACTGACGCACGCGATGGCGTCAGATGGAGAGAGGGTTAGGGTTTATGGGTGAGGTCTGGACGATCTCGTTGAGGACTTGCGGCTCAACTTTTGTTCGCCAGTGAGAACCCTTTTGGTTAGACGCCGGTCGCCGCATCTTCGCTCCGAGGTCGTCGTCACCAACATCTTTTAAACGAGGGGATGGTTCCACAACGCTGGTTTGAGAAATCTGGGGTCGAACTTTCTCCGAGAACCCTGACCAGGTTCCCTTTTCAATTTGGGTCGGGAACGGGAGGATGGGGTGGCAGATGACGCTGGTTGGGGACTGGGGCTACAATTTATTGTCGACTGACACGCTTCACACGGGACACGCACGTCTGGCCTGATGTCTTTTGGATGCCAATGTCGAGCCTGCATTTTGCAATCAGCAAGTACATAGATGCTGTGCATATTCGCCCATCGTCTGGGAGTGTTTTGAACATCACAATATCACAACCCAAGCCTCTCCTTGAAACCATTCGAGCCATTGTCATCCCAATTGACTGTACAGGAAAACGGTAGTCGGTGCCTCGGTACAGGTCGCACACTCCGCACGACGGCCCCGCTGGCAACGCACCCCAGACGCTGTAATGGTGCCTGAAAACGGACTAGCGCCCCCCCATGACAGGGAACCTCGGCACATGTCTGGACATTCAAGATCCCCAGACTCCCTCCCACCTGACCTCCTCTTTCGACTCCTTCAAAACATCACCAGCCCTTTGTCTTCTCTCGTCTTTTGCAGTTCCTCGCGTCTTCATCTTTTTTCTTGCAAGTGATACCACTGTTGTTTAGTTGTTGCAAATCACATCCTTCAAAATGGCCTCTCCTCGTAAGTCACATCTGTCCATCTCCATCTCCCTTCCAAGCGCATCGCATCGCATCGCGTAAGCGCAATTGCCTACTACTCCGAGACAAGACTAATAACAATGTCACAACAACAGAGCAGATCCGCACTCCCATCACCGATCTTTTCAAGATCAACCACCCCATCTTCTTGGCTGGTATGAACGTCGCCGCCGGCCCCAAGCTGGCTGCTGCTGTTACCAATGCCGGTGGTCTCGGTGTCCTCGGTGGTATCAACTACACCCCCGACATGCTTCGCGACCAGATCGAGGAGCTCAAGTCCCACCTCCACGACAAGAACGCTCCCTTCGGTGTCGATCTCCTCCTTCCCCAGGTCGGTGGTAACGCCCGCAAGACCAAGTAAGTCTGAATCGCATCAAGTCGCATTTCTTGGCGAACTCTAGCTAACCAGGGTTCCCCGCGCAGCTACGACTACACCAAGGGCAAGCTTAACGAGCTCGTCGACATCATCATCCAGTCCGGTGCCAAGCTCTTCGTCTCGGCCGTCGGTGTTCCCCCCAAGCACGTCGTCGACAAGCTCCACGCCCACGGCATCGTCTACATGAACATGATTGGCCACCCCAAGCACGTCAAGAAGTGCCTCGACCTCGGTGTCGACATCATCTGCGCCCAGGGTGGTGAGGGTGGTGGTCACACCGGTGACATTGCCACCACCATCCTCATCCCCGCCGTCGTTGACGCCTGCAAGGGTGCCATCTCTCCCCTTACCAAGAAGGAGGTCCTCGTTGTCGCTGCTGGTGGTATCCACAGCGGTCCCCTTCTCGCCTCTTCCCTCATGATGGGCGCTTCCGCCGTCTGGGTTGGTACCCGCTTCGTCCTCTCCGAGGAGGCCGGTGCCTCCGAGGCCCACAAGGAGGCTGTCCGCACCGCCAGCTTCTCCGACACCATCCGCACCCTCATCTTCACCGGCCGTCCCCTCCGTGTCCGCAAGAACCCCTACATCGAGAACTGGGAGACCGAGCGCGCCCAGGAGATCAAGGAGCTCACCTCCAAGGGCAAGCTCCCCTACGAGTCCGATATCGACAAGCTCATGTCCGGCGCTGCCGAGATCCCCAAGGCCATGAAGGATGCCTTCAAGGCCGACGGCGGCAGCGACGAGGTCGATGTCGATGACCTCCTCGACCACTTCCAGCCCTTCCTCATGGGCCAGTGCGCCGCCGTGTGCAACGAGAAGAAGAACGCCAAGGAGATCGTTGACGAGTTCATCAACGACGCTGTTGCCGTCATTCGCAAGGGCAACTCCTTCATCACTGTCCCTGCCAAGCTCTAAAAAAATGTTGTCGCATCTGGTTTCGTTTTTCTGATTTAGGGGTTCTCTAGAGGTGCCTGATTTGTTGGCTAGCATATACCACTCTCGCATACCCAATATGTATTGATAGCTTTGGCGCTTCTTTTTTTTATTTTTGGTTATGAGGACAATGACATGACATTTGGACCATCTTTACGTTCCGCATTTGCTTCAACGTGCTTTTATATGCGATTCAATGCAGGCCCGAGGTGTGAAGCCGCTGTCGCGCCGCAGCCGCGTGTGGCCTTCTCTAATTACGATCCGTCCCGAACACCTACCTGCGTAGGTTATCCTTGGGCACTAACTTTCGGACTTTATCAAGCTAACAGGTAAGCTGCTTGTTGACATCTCTTAGCTTCGCATAGGACCAAGGAGCCTCGTAGGGATTTATACATGGGGTTGAAGATGTCTAGGGTCCGGCTTGCTGCGTTGTCTCTTTACTTTTGGAGATGTTGGTGAGTTGATCTGCATGTCTGCCTACTGATCCCCAGCTATACCCACTTGATCTACTTGCATCTTATCGTCGCGCATACCCAAAGTGGATTACCTGACCCCATTCCCAACTAGTCTCCTGCGAGCTCTTTGAGGTTCCCCTCAATTGCGACCCAAACGACTTGTCCTACGATGGCGGTTTTGGCGGTGATACGAAAGTCAAGAGACAGGTGAGTTGTGACAATGGTAACAGATTGGCCAACCATAAAAGGTAACCCGACAAATGGTAGCGTGAAACAAGTGCAAATGCAAGATTCGTTGGCTGGTCTCGCTGGTTCTAGTGGTGGCATCGTCAAGAGAGTGAGGACCTGGCCCCGGTCGGCCGTGTGCCAGTGACGTCCATCTATACCGCTTTAGGACATCGCGTGCCTGCGGCCCGTCTCCATACTTTATCTCCTCCTCACTCCGACTCCCCGCCTTCAAAGAATAAGACGGAATCATCTCATCTTCATCTTCACTCAGGCCGTTCTTCTACTCTCTTTTGTCATCTTGTTTGAATGCTGGACATTCTTCGCACATTGTCACATTTGTCATTTATCTTCGGTTTGGATCTTGGATTGCAACCATATTTACCACTCCACCACACTACCACATCACCACCACCATGCCAAGACTTGAAGACACTCAGGTCTACGACCACGACGAGGAAGATGACATCCTCAACCGTAACCGCCGGAGGGTTGTGCGTCTCTGGGAAGACTTTGTCGGGTTCGCATTTCAGGGGAATGTCCTCGAGATCGCTTTTGGTTTGATGTAAGGATTGCCATCTATGTACCGCGAATGAACAACAAAAAGCTCACAAATATCAACAACAGCCTAGCCACAATGTTCACAGCCCTCGTCACCTCCTTCGTCTCCGACATTGTCCTCCCGCCCATCTCGGTGCTTCTCCCACTGAACAAGAACTTGGAGGAGAAATTCGCCGTCCTCCGGTCCGGAGCCAACCATCCCGAGGAAGGGTACAATACCCTGAAGCAGGCGCAGGCGGATGGTGCTGTTGTTATGGCTTACGGGTATGTTGTCAATGTCACTTTTCCCATCGGGTTACTTCAGGGGACCTCGAATATGGATCAGATATTAACCGTAGCCATACCAGATTCTTCATGAACCGCCTCCTCAACTTCATGGGCGTCGGCTTCTCGCTTTACAGCATCGCCTCCATCTACCAGTGGATGTCCAAGGACCCTATCATCAAGAAGACTGTTCCGTGCCAGTATTGCTGCAAGTTTATTAATATTAACGTTTGTCTCCCCATTTCTTTACTTATCTTTCCTTCTCCCTCCGATATCGGCACTAACAAAAACTAGTCAATCCGCTGCATAAACTGCACCTCCTGGCTCGACGGCCGCGAAGACATCCACCGACCAATCCACACCCCTCCCAGCCTCACCACCGCAGGCACCGCGGGCACCGCAGGACCTTCTTCCGCTTCGAAATAGGGACGGTGGCATCCGGATCGTGATTCCAACCCCAACATGAACTTTGATGACATGACGACAAATAGTGCTTACCAAGGCGATGGCTATAGTGGGGGCGGGGGCGGGGGCGGTGGCGATGGAGGTGGAGGTGGCGGTGATGGTGATGGAGATGGTGCGGCTACGGGTGCTGGTGCGGGAGGAGGAGGAGGGCCGGTGGGAGTGACTGGCTTTGGCTTTGGGGCTGCGTCTGCATCTGCGTCTGTGTCTTATGGGGCTTCGGTATCTACAAGTCGATTCGGATCATTTGGGGCTGGGGGTGCTGGTGCTGGGTCTAGGTTCGGATCGTATGGAGGTGGAGCTGGGGCTGGGGCTGGGGCTGGATCTAGGTTTGGATCGTATGGGACTGGGGGTGGAGGTAGGTTCGGGTCCTATGGGGCTGGATCCTTTGGGGGAGGTTCATATGGGGGTGGAGGAGGGGGCGGCCGAGCAGACAGAGGAGGATGATGGAAATGTTGTATTTTGTCGCGTTGTTGTTAGAAAGTGTGGATATGATACCCTTACAGTTATACCATTCACTGTCCACTGTCCATTGGCCTTTTCAGTTTTCACACCCCATTCACAAGCCATTCGACTTCCATTCCACCACCTCTTCACCCATTACATTTCCTTTGCCCACTCACATGGTCGTCAGAATGGATCGAACACGTCACGTCCAATATATCACACGTTGGATATATTCTTTCACGCATCCAAGCGTCTTTATCATACATTTTGACCGAAACTCAAAACATCTCCTGGACCAAACAATCCCCAATACATGAAAAAGCAAAAAGCTCAGCTGCCCAAGCCTGTAGTTGAACTCGAGGCCAGCTGCATACCTACGAAAACACCACGCGTTTTCTGGCTACCACCAGCATACCTACCACGTCGGCTGCTGGGAGTTGTTGCGAGGTTCCGAACTTGGGGCTTATATGGTCAGGTCCCAGTGAAGTTGCTGCCGCTAGAAAGTTGGGGCCGGCGTTCTAGAAAGAAGCCCGCCAAACTCGGAACCTCAAGGAGCTACTCGCGTTTCACCTAACCCTTTTGGCTGCCAATCTTCCACTTGTCAATTCTTGCTACCCTACCTCAACAGGGGACGGAAATCCTTCTTTTGATCCCGGCCATCATCTCTCTTGTCGGCAACTGTACTCGATATCACCCGACCCTTTGACCACAACTTCAAACCTACTACTACGGACATCGGGAACTCCCCCTCCCATACAGTCCATTATTTATCCACCCAATCCACACACACATACCTTCCCACTCAAACTCAAAAGCTCACAACACCAACCCCAAAACCCCAACCACCACCCCCACCACCCCCGCAATCACCACCGCGCCAGAATCCTCCCCCTCCGCCTTAACGTTCGTCTCCGTCGGCTTCGGTACCCACCTCGCCCCCGCCGTGACCGTCACGGGCGTGGTATTCGCTAAACTAACGCTCATGCTCGTCACGCTCGTCGAGACTTTGGTGGTTGGCGCGTCGGTGGGGCCGTAGATGGAGGTGCAGGTGCCGATGTCGTCGAGACCGTTTTTGAGGGCGCCGGGGGAGAGGGGATGGTGGCAGTGGTAGTCTTTTGTGTGCCTATTAGGGGAGGGGGCTGTTAGTGAGGAGTCTAAGGGGGTAGGGGTGGGAAAGGGGGAGGGGGATGGAAAGGGAATGGAGAGGGAGAGAAGGAAGAGGGAAAGGGAAGGGGATGAGGAGGGTGGGGGGAAAGGCGAGGAGAAGGGGAGGGGGGGGGGGGGGGAGAATGGAGAGAAAGGAAAGAAATACGTACCACTCACTACCAACCGTATACATAAAGTTGTGCCCATAATACATCGGCCCCGTCTGTACGGTTATTCCGCCATGATAGAAAGACTCGCAATCTTTGATAGCGGCCGTCTTGGGATCGATGCATTTTACTGTGTAAATAGCTATTTCGGAAGTATCGATATAGGCGAGGGAAGCGCCCCAGTGGCTTGGCGTCTTTGGTTACGATGGGGAAGTGGAGGGGCATGACTGTTGTTGTTGAGGAGTTGATGGTAGTAGTGGGTTTAGAGGAGTTGGAGAGGGTATTAGTGGAGATGGAGGGGGTATTAGTGATCAAGATTGTGATTGTGGGATTGTAGGAGTAGTATTGGTCCTGGGGGGGCACGAGCTTTTCGACGCCGCCCGTTAAGCCGACTGGGACTTTGAGTTTGTAGTATTGGGAGAGGGCGAAGGTTGTCACGTCGGTTTGCCCGGTGACGATGTTGGTGCAGGTGTAGGATGAGGAGGTGAGAGTGCAGAATTGACGCATTGACCTGTTACATGTTTGTCCGTTAGTATCATCAGAATCCTTATCTTGCAGAAACATGAACCAGAACAAGATACCAATAAAACTGCGAAGTCCCATCTTGCTCGATAGTGAAACTAACTCCATAACTATTGGTCCCTTCCCATACTTTCATTCCGGTATGTACACCGCATTCAGTCGGCTTCACGCTACCTGGGCATGCAACCCAGTAGCTTGTGAGGCCTGGAACGGAGGTGATGACGGAGCCTACGAAGCTTGCTGAGGTAAGAGAGCCGGTGGCCGTTTTGACAGTCCGGGACGTCAGGGTGGGAATGACGAGGCTGATGGTTACTGTTACAACCACTGATAGCGGGGGGTCGTTCATAGCGATGGTGGATTCTGCAGAGGTAGAGTAGAGGAGGCCGAAGGAGAAGGGAGAGAAGACGCTGTTTTGGCTGACGACGACGACGACGACGACGACGACAACGCCGAAGAGGAGGAGAAAGAGGGAGAAGCAGACGAGGATGTTACTAGGACTGGGGAAAGGAGGAAAATTGATGCTGCTTCCGCTGCGGGAGAGGATGAGGATGATGCTGCTGGGGCTGGAGGGATGAGCCCGGCCGCTAAGGACGCGCATATTATGGCGAGGTTCTGGAGGAGGAGCATCGTGATCGGCCTGTGATATTAGCTATGGGAGACGTAACTGAAGATTGATGATAGGGGTGATTTGGGTAGTTGACGGTTGAGAGGCCTCTATCTCTATCTTGGCCACGGTGAGAGAGAGAGGGCAGTGAGTATCCAGTCGTGATTGAGCGCAGGATATCACGATGTTGAGGGGACGAAGTAAAACCATGTTCTTGGCATGCTCAAATCTTACCTTTATCATCCTTTCGACAAGACTGCTGTCAAAGCCACAGTGTCTGCCTGTTGAGCCATGTCCGGGTCGTGACTGTGTTGCTTTTTTCCGCTTTCCCTCTTGAATCTCCAGACAATCTTGTGCCCGATTCTGGTTGCGGGCGGAAAGAGTCAAACTTCAGAGGCAGGTATATGAAATGGCGGAACATGAAAAACAAAGAGTTGTTCTTCGCTGGCAGCTGTCTTGCGGCCCCTGGCTTCTTTGTGACTTTGGGCGGCTTGTCGACCCCTTACCGATTGTTTGCTCTTAACATAGCACATACTTTGCAACAGCCTTTCATTGTCTTGGAGTTTCTGCGTATGGAGCCTGGCAAGCCTGGCAAGTTCTGCCCTTTTAACCGGTAACTTACCCACAGCATCAAAATCATAACCCAATGAACTTGGAGCTTCGACTCCCACCTTCAAGCTGTGTGTAGGAAAGGAGGGGGGGGGGGGGAAACGAACATAACGAAGGGTGACGATCATGGTGACCGGGAGCCCATATTTAAGCCAAATAAACAAAGGAGAGCAACATTGTAGTGAAAGACAACTTTGACAGCGAAAGAGGTAAGACCTGGGGATCACTAATCAGAATCCAATTGTCAAACCTTGGATATGTATACCAGAAGGAGGGCTGGCATATGCGACTCAAACCGAGACAGATTTTTATCGGCGAAATATGCCCAAGTAACGGAAAAGATCGAGGGTAGTTGGTTGTATGCCCATTGCCCTGATATTCGTTCGAGACCTTGAGCGTAGAACCGGAATTTCTAGCCCACAGTAGAATATGCGGACGTGCCGCGGGATGGCGTCGAGGTTGATCCGTGCAACAGCTTCCATCTTCAAAAGCATTTACTCGGAATTATTCGAAAGGTGGTTCAGTGTCTGTGCCACCTCAGCAGTGAATATTTGTTTCACAGGGTTGTTGCTGCGTCTCGCCCAAGATTTCGGAAGGGGTTGTTGGTGAGGTTACACCAAGATTTTGCCGCTGAAACCGGGGTCCAGGTTGTCCTTTTCTGTTGCTAAAATCATCCGGGGCCGGGGAATTCATGATTACTGATCATCTCGACCAGTGACTAGAGAGTGAAGTAGCGGCATCTTACTCCGGCGACAGCCAAGATCGGAGTGTGCTTCGGCAGCTTTATCCTCGTCGATATACTCTAGAAAGATCGGCGCCGATCGAGTTTCGATATCCGGTCACGCGGTCAATTGACCAGTGGATGTCTGGTGAATGTCTGACCGCTACCTCTACGGATATTGCGGAGTGTCTCAGTCGGGTTTTCTTATCTCTAAGCGGCAGCATGCTGGCCCATGTCAGCTATATGACCGGCACGATGCTGAAATATAGCCTTTGATATTGGGGCTCCAAAGTGAAGCAAAGCCAAAGGTGTAGAGACCACTTGATTTTGCTCACATCACTCTAGTAGGCAATCATGACGATGTTGAGGGAGCAGGTTATAGTGAACGGGACATGGTTAAAAGGTAGGGAATATGCAACAAGTAAGAAGACTATGAGGATGCAATATAGCGTGCTGAAAGAGACACAAAGTGCTGGAATGAATTGACGGTGAAAGAGACTGTGACAAAGTACCGGAAAGTCGTCGATTCTGTTGTTAGTCATCCGACGCAGTGTCGTCCCGGCAGGTTGGGACTAACGGGCTCGGATCCGGCCGGGTAGGGCTGGCGGACGCTATTCCGAAAACAGAACGGACGCCATCCACGTCGATGCTCGAGTCGGGGCGGCGACCGGACACTCAACGACAGATCGACTTGTCAGGAGTGCGAGTCAGAATCGGACGGCAGACTTTGACGATGACGAAGCCCTATTACCATTGATAAAACTTGGATTGGTTCCTCTGCCCACAGGCGACGGGAAAATTCCGATGAGACTATGAGACTGTCGAAGCAAGTGCGGATGGGTGCGGAGAGAAAGAGCAAAAGAAAACCCTTCACGCCTTCCAAAATTAACGAGCAGTGGTAATTTGATCAGGCTCCACCTTTCAAAGTCAACGGCAGGTACGGGCAGGTCGCTAAAACAGCGATCCTTCCTCTCGCCGGGCGCGACGGACCACAAGTCGCACAACGGCACCCAACCGTGACCCGACCGCACCGCATGTTCGGCATTGTCGCAGTGTCGTGATGTTGCGCCCAAGACTAAAACAAGAAAAAACGCGTGTTCACCTTGCCGTTGCGGGTTTCATCACCAACCAAGCGTCTTGGCGAGTCTGACACTGTGGAATCCCGCATTTCGAGTCTGACTGACGAGTGACGATCCCGCGATATTGTAATCAAAGCAGCCTCAGCCTGAGAGGCAGAAGAAAGGAAAAGAGCGACGAAAAGGAAACGTCAAGGGCGAATATAAACTCTTGGCATGTCTCTCCCAGGGAACTTCCCGCTGTGATAACCCAAAACACATCCAGGATGTGCTGTGGTCAGTGTGCAAAAGCTGCAGCAGCGGGCGCCCGGCAACCGTCACTGCCGTCCAGCGATGTTCAGCGACGCCCAGAGCATCCAGCCCGCTCCGCCAAGCACGCCAAGGCCAAGCAACGCACCCACAGACGAGTCTTGGTCGGGCTTGGATGGCGATCGCGAGCGGGTTCCGGGCTCTTTTGCGGGCAATCCATTTCCATGGATGCTGGATTCCCCCCTTTCCCTTTTTTTTCTCTTTTACTTTTGTCATAGCCATTCCCCATCCATCCCCCTCCTTCAAATTGTTTGTTTTTCGTTGTGAAATGTTGACAGTACTACCATTGGAAGGAGAAGAACAACCCAGTTCGCGATCGCACGGCCTGACTCGGTGAACAATAGAAGAGGGAAAAGGGACACAGTCAGCACAGAGCACAGACAGAGAACAAAAAGGAGAATGCGCCTATCATCTCTGCAACGCATGGCCACCGGCTTATCAGCAGCACCAGCACCAGCACCAGCACCAGCACCAGCACCAGCACAACCAGCGCGGGGTCACAGTCAGAATGTCGCCGCCGCCGCCGTCGGAAGAGGTCCTTCTCTGGCTATAGTAGCCGCCAAACTTGTATTGCTATGTGCGGTCGGCACAGGACTTGTTGGTGGTCCCATCGGTGTCAATGGCCAGACCTTGACCACGGCGACAACCGCAGCATCGGCGGCAGTAGCAACCGCAGCTCCGTTGGATATCGCAACTCCGATTAGTACCACTACCGCCGATCACCACAAGCATGGGTCCTCCTCCGACTCCGCTCCCGCCTCTATATCCGGGTCCGATGTGATCACCTCCGTGGCCAAGCCGGCTGCCGAGCCCACAACCGTCTCTATCTGGGTTCCTGGGTATATGAAGCATGATTGGGAGCAGTTGAGGGGCAGCATCGTCAGCAGTGTAGGTTCCCTTTTATCCTCCATCGCATCTATGGTTCACGTTTCCGCTCGTGTACTTCCTGCGGTCCCGGTTCATCATGCTCCGATCCCCACAACGTCTTCTTGATCGTCGGCTCTAATGCATGTCATTGTCGCAATACAGGACGAATCCATGACCGCCTACACCATCTTTTGCGCCGAAGGACAGCCAAGTTGCGCCCTGTCCGCCGATGCACCCTTTGTATTTACAGAAGGCCCCAAGTCCTTCAAGTATACAGGGGTAGCGGAGCCAACCTTGTATGTCAACCTCTTTGTCCACTTTACCTTTCATCCCACTTCTTTTTCCTTTCCCTCCTTCTTGCCTTCTATCCCCTACCTACCAAACAATGATTAACACCCCCTCCCCCTTTGACAGCACACAAGAGATGCACTGCAGCTTCAATGGCACCACCGCCGCCATCTGCGCCGGCACCTCCTCGGTTGGTTCGCACTACGTCGTGGGCACCGTCACAGGCCCCGCGGCGACGACGTGGACAAAGACTTACAGCAGCTCCAACATCACCTGGGTCGCCTTGACGCTTGCAACGCCCGGCCCCATGGTTGGCACTACGGACATTGACGGCACGGCGGTGGCGTCGGCGACCGGCGGAGATCCTGATAGCGTTTTGGGAAGCGAGGGACTATTCGCCCCCACGGGTGCCCCCAAGAATGGCGCTGCTGGGGGCTCGACGGTGGAGAGGATAGGTCGTTTGGGGGTTGCTGTGGCGGGCGTGGTTGGAGGGGTGTTGATGCTTTAAAATGTCTGCAAAAATCAAAAGCATCGAGGGTCGAGTTTTCTTTTTCTGTCTTTGCACTTTTTGGCATTGGCGCTGGCGTTGGGACGGGGATTGATTGGAGGATATACCGCTTCGTTTCAAGTTTCAGCACTTCCTGTTGGGATATGACATTGCAGGGTTGGCATGGTATGGAATGTGGGGGAAAGGAGGGGGCGAGCTAAAGCATCTGCTGGCCGAGCGTAGGACGCTATCAAAAATGGGAAGTCACAAGGAATGCATCAGGCATCGAATAGAAGATGTTTGTCGGTTGTTGTAACGGATCAAGTTGAGGTTGTGGTTGATAGCCTCGTGACAGCGAATTTGGGTTACGTTCCAGACACTTAAGTGTTCATTAAAGATCCAGTTACTTTTATATTCTTCATGTCTTATCGTGGTTTCATCAAACGAAGGCTGAACTGTTACCCAGGAAGAGATGAGCTCAGGTTTGGTACTTGGATCTTACCGTACTTTGTTCCCGTGTGTACGACACGGTGCCTGGCTGTATCTGGGTTTGACAGAACGCAAAACCTTCCCGTCGGGATCACGAAACGGGTGTGCGAGGATCGACGAGTGAGCTGGTCGAGCACGGTTTGATATCATATCTCAAGGCGATTTGATGTTCAACTTTATGAGAAATTCACAAGCTGTTCATGTGAGCAAACAGGTCAACTGGCTCAGCTGCACCCGAGAAGAACCTCCAGGACAACAGAGACAGTTCATGATTTGATTGGCAAGTACTTTTTCGTTTGACGCCGGATACCATCTCTTCTTTTTTTCTGATGGGAGAGAAATGAGCACAAGAGATGTCTCAAGCCAGCAATCACCAAAGTCAAAGTGACGCCAGCCAAACCGACGAATGAACCGAAACACGATGGTTACAAGTAGGTGGTTTATCAACCGCAAGTCCGCAACCGCAACCGCAATCGCAGCCAGTCTTAACCAGATGATCCAGATCTACCAAAATAGTAGTAAAGTCTCACTCGTAAACAGTCGCGCGGCTGTTGGCAGGTGGTAACCGCTGACGAGAGTTCAACTCACAAGCGAAAGAGGTGGACGTCGCCAGTGTCGCATTACTCGAGCATCCTCGGCCTATCAATGCCCTTTCGAGTGTTTCATGTTTCTAGATAGGCTCAATGGGGACCTGACGATCCCGCCAATCATGACCCCTGTTGTTCCTGAATTCTTCTTCGCAGGACCCACTTTGGTCGGGCGCTCCAGTCCGCTCCAGAAAGAGAAGGAGCGGGGACCCGAGGAGCGTCAAATGGAACCCCTGTGGCTGCCACATGCACAGCTGCACAACTTTGTTCCTGCCAATTGCCCCTGGCAATACTTCAACCGCAATTCTTTTTTGGCGGGGTTCACGTTCTTTGTGGATTGCACTTCACTTCTTTTGATCATCTGGGTTTGCTCTCACAAAGAGAGGGAAGACACAATGAATGGCAATCAGAGCTGCGAAACCTCACACAGGCCAAGTTTGCTCCTGGCAGAATGGAAGACAGCCCCCGGCGGCACAAGTACGAGCGAGCGAGTGCACACAGATGCTGATTAGCACGGACAAATCGACTGGTTGTTGTTGCCCCTTCTGCCCGCCCCTCTCTCTTCCTTCAAGGTTTCTTCCTTGTCAGTGTCCATCATCGATAGCCGTCTGATGGAACTGGAACAATTCCCGCCGTCAGCACTTACGACAATCAACCACAACGCCTCGCCTCGCTCCGTTCCACGCCTCCATCGAACAGCCGCCCATCCATCCAAACACAAATCTTTTTGCCGATCCCCGTCAGCATGTGGTGCAGCGCAAAACCTAGGGTGTTCCCTGCAAGTTTGGGGAAACGAAACAAAGCTACACCCAAAATAAGAAAGGTTCGGGGCAGTCGGAGCGAATCCGCTTGCAATGGTACCTGAACGCCTTCGACGCGCATCTTTCCGCCCGTCGTCAAGCTACCTTAGTGGAAAGCAAGCATCCACAATGATCTGGAACTCCTCGATTGGCCATCTTGTTTCCATCAAGGCATGTGTTTGTCGATTACCAGAACCCAGTGGTCCAGAGCACACAGCAGGACACAGCACCACGAGAGAAAGCGAGAGAGAACGGGTGTTTCCCTGTCAGTCCCGGTCCCCTCATTTTTCATACCTCGCTCTACGTATCCACCTGCATGTTCACACCATGCAAGCCCCAGTCGCTGCAGTGTTCATCCTTCCTCCGGCCATTCATCCCCATTGACCACTGAGGTTGCCATGTCCCCCATCCCCGTCCCCCGATCCCCTCCTTCTTGCATACCGGGTGGGGTCCGGATCACCGAGGCACCCTTGGAACATCCTTGAGGCTGGACTCAGTCGCCTTGCATGGGCTGGAGCTCAGCCTGCCCCTTTCATCCTATCCCCGGGTCCCGGGGTGGGACTCCTCCACCATGGGGCTCCTATTGTGGTGGTGTCTGTGGTTAATAAAGCTGACTGCGGCCCAGCCCAACATGCCCGTCCTATTCAACTTTCCTGTTGGTACCATTGTCTTTGTTCTATTTCATCTTCCTCTCCTTTCTTCGTCATCGGGCTGTTGCTTGCAATAAGGCTTGAAGCCAACAATAGTGTTGACCACTTCCGACCCGATCATTCATCTTCTCTCCTTTTCTTCTTCAACTTGAAGTCTTGACTGTGCTTCACATGCTTTCCTTTTCGAACATCGACAGTCCATCTAATCGCCACTGAGCAACGAGTCATTACCTGCAGCTCATATTTGCCTTCCTTCTCTTACGACCTGGTCACACTCAACACTCGCTGGACGATAAAGTGCTGGATTGGAATTACACGACACAAGGGGAAGAATAAAAAAAGAATAAAACCTTCAACAAGATCTTAACGACATACACCAACCCGTCACAATGAGGTTCGTCAAGTCAGTACGGCCCGTGGCAGCGGCCATCTCTTTGATCTCCGCCGGCGTTCCCAAGGAACTGGATATCAGCAGCACTAGTAAGTCGGCATACCTGGTCAGGTCACACTTCGTCATCGGGTGCTAACACAATCCCAGCTTCGGTCCAAAGTGTCGCCAAGACCATTGCCCAAAATACCATGTTCTTCTACAAGGGCACGGACGACCAGTTTGTTGATCTCGATGCCCCCTACTACTGGTGGCAATGTGGTGCCATGATGGGTAGCATGCTCGACTACTCTCACTACACTGGCGACCACACCTACGACAAGAAGATTGCAACTGCTATTCTCGCCCAAGCCGGCCCCGACTTCGACTTCATGTCCCCGGCCCATGCGGGCCAAGAAGGAAACGATGACCAGGCCTTCTGGGGTTTCGCCGTTCTCGCCGCTGCCGAGCGTAACTTCCCTCAGCCCCGATCTGACATACCGGGATACCTTGAACTTGGCGAAAACATCTGGAAATCGCTTGCCTCACGTTGGGATACGTCAAGCTGCAACGGTGGCCTTCGTTGGCAAATATTCGCTTCGAACCCCAACGGTCTCGACTACAAGAATGCGGTCAGCAACGGCGGATTTTTCCAGCTCTCGGCACGTCTGGCTCGCATTACTGGCAACCAGACCTACGTCGAGTGGGCAAACAAGGTGTGGGACTGGACCCAGGGAACTGGTATAATTAACGACTACTACCAGGTCCTCGACGGTGCCAGCTCCTCCAAGAACTGCTCCGACGTCAACGCCGCCTCCACGGTCTCCTTCTCCTACAGCCAGGGAATTTACATCTACGGCGCCGCCATCATGGCCAACATCAGCACCGGCGCCGACCAGGATAAATGGACCGACCGCACCAAGCAGCTCCTCGGGAGCTCGCAAAACTACTTCACTCCCTTCGGCGACGTCAAAAACTCCACCGACGTCATGTACGAGCACGCCTGCGAGGACATCGACATTTGCAACACAGACATGCGCTCCTTCAAGGGGTACTTCTCGCGGTTTGTTTACGCCTCCAAGATCATGGTCCCCTCCATCAAGCCCACGGTCGATCGGTTGCTGCACACCTCCGCCAAGGCCGCTGCCCAGGGGTGCCAGGGTGGTTCTAAGGGAACCATGTGCGGAACGAAGTGGTATGTTGACGGGTTCTATGGAAATGCTGGGTTGGGAGAGCAGATGAGCGCTTTGGAAACGATTCAGGGAATCTTGATCGATCAGGCGAAGCCGCCGCTGAAGGGGAATGATATCAAGACTGTGAGGACTTTTTCGTCGTCGTAACAGACGTCGAGTGATGAGACTCCGACTGGGAGTGAAAGTCCAAAGACGAGTTATGAGCCGGAGAACGTGGCGTCAAGGGGAAATGATGTCAATTGGCAATGGCTGTTATCGATATTTGGGCTGGCTTGTGTTTTGGGTCTATGAGAAGCAGTCCGCCATGGAGGGGGCGGTACCGTCACATCTTTTGACTTTTTTTTTTTGCACACATCATTATGCAATGGCATTGAGCACCTTCAGTTTGATTCTACTTCTTCCTTATTCTTCGATTCTTCTGTATATAAAACATATTTGGGATAGGCTTGGCAATATCGCCGGAAGGAGACAAAATCGATCATTACTTACACTTGCAAACCGAAGGACATGTGTCACAGGAAGAAGACGCTTCGACGCATTCTTCCGTACGAATGCTGTCTCCTATACAGAACCCTATGCAGTTGTCATGCCGCTTCTCTTGTTCTTGAATAGCATCCCTCCGTGCTGTTGTCAAAGAGTGAGTGCGGGGGACCGTGTTTGACACTCCCTTCCCCTCGTCCCAGCTCCCCGGTTATGCTTCCAAGCTTTGTTTTGTTTTGATTGACATCAAAGCGATGCCTGCTGAACACGCAAAGTATCGCCATGAAATTCCTTACTCTCACAAAGGCCGATATAGCTATTTTAGCACATGATGCCGTCTTCGAAACCGGCGCTTATTCGCATTCACAACCATGCTTCGTCAATGGCAAGGGGTTGTCGGTATACATAGAATCAAGGACCGCTGATGGACTGCTTCACGAAGCGAACTGGGCAACTTGACCACGTCCATTCATCTATCTATCTATTACCCACCACCTAGTTACTGGCTCCTAGCTCAAGAGTAGCTCTCATAGCCATGATGACCTACAACCTCATCATCTCCTTCCTCACCGGATTCCTGGCTATTACAGCCCTAGCCCTCCCAGCACCCGTCGACGACGCGGACGCGGACATCAACCTCACCCGTCCCATAACCCATCCCGCTCCGCACATCCAGTACCCCCGTGCCGACTCTCCTTCCCCTCTCGACCGTAGACCACCTGTCCCAAACACCGAAGACACAAATACAACCACCCTAACCAAACCCCGCGCCTGGCCCGGCGTCGGCCCCCGCAAATGGTGCAAAGACTTCACCTGGATCGACGAAACCTCCGACGCCTCCCCCCTCCTTAAAGACTGCATCCAAATCGTCGCCAACCACGCCGCCGGCAAGAACCACGGCGGCGACTGGGTCTTCATGGCCGGTCAACACCGGATCATTGCCACAGCGGGCACTTGCGCGTTCGGGGTTTCGGCGGGGGGAGGGGTGGCAAAGGGGCAGTGGTTGCTTTTTGGAAGTGAGGATGTTAAGCTTGTGGTGGAGAAACTTTGGTGGGAGGCCGGGGGGAAGGACGAGAAGAAGGGGGGAGACGCGCGGGAGGGGGAGGGGTTGTCAAAGTTGAGGGAGAAGATGGGGGGGAAGGGGATGGCGAAGTGCTTGAATACGATACTGCCGGGGGATTGGGAGGTTGAGTGGAGTGTTTATCATACTTAGTTGTAGGGGGGAGTGAGGTGAAGGAAAGGGGGTATGGATCGGAAATGCATTAGGAAGATGTAATATGACATATGTAATAGCGGAATTACAGATATTCACGATGAGGTTAGGTTCTACTGATGGAAACAAACTCATGAATTAGATGTGAAAACGCCTAGTGGCCCGGGGAGTAGACCCGAAGTCACAAACCAACCAACTAATATTGGACTATAGTTGACTTGGGGTCAGAAACGAACAGAAAGAATCAAGTGGTTGTGCTATTGTGCTGTGATTTCGATGTGAGGATCCGGTCACAACAAACGGGAAAACCTCGCTGCGCCGGGACCCGGACTCAATCCCATCCCGTCAAAGGCACCCCACAGGGCGGTCAAACGGCAACGACGACGGGAACTTTCTAGCGTGTTACAGTCGCTCTTTCCACTTCACTTCACTTTGTTGCAATCTTTGTGCCACTAGCCTTGAGGCAACCCTGCGTACATCTAGTGAATGGAACTGTGGTTCAGCAACCGCTTTCCGAACCTTTATTTCCCAATGTTTTTCATCTGACCTTCAACACATCACGCACCTGGAATCTTCTCTTGGAAGTCCGTGCATTGGCACCCATTCACTGCCTCGGGCTTCCCATTCACCGGCACTTCCTTTCAGTATTTTAGGCTGCCCTGGTTTCCGTTTCCCCTCTTTACCCTTTCCAACATCCAAATCTCAAACACACATAGCTTTAAGCTCAACCTCCTGAAGTCACAATCTCGTGCTCTGGGGCATCCCCGCCCGGTTGAAGATATCCTCTACCGCCTCAGCACATCTCAGGGAAAGAGCTGTGATCCCTCAAGCAAGCCATATGCGCCCGGCTCTTGCTCGCCTCGGTCTCAGTTCGCACGAAGACGACAAGCCTCCCAGCACGTTCGCCCTTTGATCACCGCCACGCCACGCTTTACTTCCGCCTGCCTTGCCGCTGGCACGTTCTCGTCGAGTGATACGAGTCGCGGCGACGGCCCCTTCGATCGTCTAGTTTGTTCCGGAAGACCAGTTTTGCGAGAGAAGTCGTTGACTTCCGCGTCAAGCGGCACGCACAAAGAATTGTTCCTGCAGTACATGTAGGTTCCTGCATTCGGCTCGCTTTACATACAGGTAAGTGCCATCAACCTCCATTCACCCAACAACCCATCCCACAGCCCTTTGCTACCTTTGATCTTTCCACGTTATTTGTCTCGCAGGTGCTGACAATGATGGTTTTATCAGACATCTACAATCGTCCTTAAACCGGAGAAGACGAATCACGACTTGTACCATGGCTACGACTTTCCACCTTTTCCCTTTTCTCCCCTGGGAGCTGCGTGCTCTCATTTGGGAACTGACGGTTGAGCCTCGGACAGTCGACGTCCACGCCAAGAGGTACCTCATCCATGGAGGGGATTGGGAGGATGACCTAGAGACAGTTCCTTCCAGTCGGCAAGCATACGCGCAGCTGGTCTCAACCACGCCCGTGCCAGCAACACTACAAACTTGCCGCGAGTCGCGCAATCTCGGACTGTACCAAAAGGCCCTTTCTGAGGTTGAAGTTGTCCCAGAGGGCGGCGAGAGGCGTTACGTCTGGCTGAACTTTGACTTTGACATGATCGACTATGGATGGGATGACCTCTACAACTACCGTTGGGCTGCGCAGCCTGTCAAGCGGCTCAAATACAGAGGCCGAAGGTTTCACGACTGCGATGTTCGTTCATTCAACTTCTTTGAGAACCTGATAGAGGCTCACATAGATTGCTTCGACGAAGAAGGCCTGGAAGAATGGTATTGCACCTTTGCACCCTTCGTGCTCAGCTGCGATCGCAGAAACATTCACTTGATCGAGTCGGAGAATAATCGCACAATCACCGCACAGGAATTGTGTGAAGAATACGAACGTCAGCGGCAGCTTGAAGAACAGGCATGGGCAGAGACTGCAAGTGCTGATCCGATTCCTGTTTCTGAGATGTTTGCCGGAGTTGACTTTGACTCATTGATGCATTGACTCAATGATGCCCATGCTCCTGCAAATTGCCGAGATTGCTCAGAACATGGAAGGCAACAATTGAGAAAGAACAATTGAGTGGGAGGATTTCTGCTATGGAATTCCCCGGGACTCGCAGCGTGTACACAGGAAGATCAAGGAGCTAGGGGCGGTTATTAATATTATGAAGCATGACAGACAAAAGAGGAGGTCTCTTTGATAGTCAGGAAGCCACCAGTAGTTCAACCCTACGGTTCTTACCATAGGCTTGGCCACCATGAAATAGATATGGAATCCAGAACGCATCATTCGCAAATTGCACCTGTTGATGTCTTGAAAGTGTGCGAGGATACTACGTGACAGGCATCCACAGGATAGTTGAGCAGCAACTGAAGAGACTTCAGATCTTTTTTTCAACACTTGCTCGTTCCTTCTATCTGTCTCTCACTGTTTCTAACTGCTCTCTTTTCAACATTATTTGGCAAGTTCGTTCTTCCGGCGAAATTTCTCACGGCGATGCTTTGCACCCGTCTGTGGTGTAGGGCGAGCTCGTGACCCACCTACCAATGTCCGCCCTCTCTAGGCAAGTATTTATTACCACTCTTGTTTCCGCTATAAGTTGGTCTGAGATTCCGAGATAAAGTGGACTTGAGGTCATGGACAAACATACTAAGTAAAGAGAAAAGTCCGAGTCCTTGTGCTGTCGTGCTGTGACTTCTACTGCATTTGAGAAGTTCGGTTGCGGGTAGTTCCAAACACAGAACGGGCGACATCGCAACTTGAGTCTGGGGAAACGTGACTGTCCTCGTCGGCAATGATATTGGTGAACAAGGAGAGCATTGTGCGAGGCGTATTCCGCAGAACTCACTCAGGAGCGGCTGCTCTCAAGACGGCCGGGGCACGGGTACAAGTTGTAAGAACCTGGAGAACATGGAGGTTAAAATTACGCTGGGAGAAGAAGGGGGAATGAGTGAGGTAGGTGACTGCAGTGGAAAACACCTAACCTATCAGAGAAGCCCGCAGGTTAGTCAAACTAAACGACAACGACGGGGCTTCCATCCCAACATGCCCTCCTCTGCAGCCGCTCCTTCCACTTCCACCTCACTTGTTGCAATTATTCTGCCTGGTTAATACTGACCGCCTTACGTCGGACAACCCGGCGCGCGCACGTAGGTAATCAAAACTGAAGTTCTTCCCCTCCTCTGGTCTTTCACCCGCCACTCAACCCGTCCCTGCCACTCCTTCCATATCCCCGGGCTTGCAGAACCCAAGCCTCATCTTCAGGAAGCAGCATTGCTGTGCTGTGCTGTGCTTCAAAGCATATCAGGTCGAGATACGTCCAAGGACGGTTCTCTATTTCCTCAGCGCTTCCTCCAGAAGGAACTCTTCCCTCAGGTGAATCGTATGCGCCCGACTCCTCCTCAGCTCAGGTTCAGTTTGTTCGAAAACAGCATTCATCTTGAAGACCCCGAACTAACTCCCATCCTCACGCGTAGATTATCTCATCACCACCACTCCACTTCCTGTATTGCTGTCGCCTGCGCGACGCTGGAACATACTCGTCGAGTGTTACGGGTCGCAACCACAGCCCCTTCGACCCCGTAGGGTTCCTTCCCAAGACCAGTTTTACGAAAGTCCTTGACTTCCGCGTCAACGGCGCTCACGAAGAAGATTGTACCTGCGGTGCATTCTGGTCACTACATGCGGCTCAGTCTACGTTCAGGTAGGTGCCAACAACATCCAAGCCTCCCTCATGTGGTGCCCGCAACGAAGTTGCTGATGACAGTGTGTTTATTAGGAATCGACAAATGACGACTTGAACAATGGCCACCACCTTCCACCCTTTTCCTTACCTCCCCTGGGAGCTGCGTGCTCGAATTTGGGAACTTTCCGCTGAGCATCGCGTAGTCCACGTTGGCACGGTGGAGTATGGAAAACCGTTGAGGGATGCGTCCGTCGGTAAAAGGGAATTCAGGCGGGTTTTTTCTTCCACACCTGTACCAGCAATGCTACAAGTGTGCCGCGAGTCACGTAACCTTGGAGTGTACCGACAATGCTTTTCTGAGGTCGAACGCGTCCCCGAATTCGTCCCCGAAGCTAGCTGGAGGCGATACGTCTGGCTGAATCTCGATATTGACATTATCGACATTGGAATGCAGGACCTTCGCGATCTGAAGTTGGTTGCCCCATCCATCAAGCGGCTCATGTTGGAGCGGGAACAGCTTACCTTCCACGACATGGGTGCGTTGGAGCTTTTTGAGAACTTGAAGAAAGTTAACATTGTTTTCCCGAATCAGGGCAGCTGGAGTTCCTGTGTTTTCAACTGGATGTTTTACCATGGTCACTTGGGTCAGAAAGACGTTATATTGATCGACAAAGCCAAACGACCGAATCATGACTTTGTTCGAATGGGGTAGGGTCACTTGGATCAGAGCGATGTTATCTTGATCAACAAAGCCAACGACCGACTGATGACTTTGTTCGAATGGATTAGGGAAGCTGCAGAGCTCTTCGAGCCGCACCGAGAGGAGTGGCAGGCTATAGCCTATGAGGATGACATTGATGTCTCTTCTGATGAAGAAGAACGCAGGAACAGAATTCTCAACATTCTTTGGGCCGCTTTTGGGCATCGCAGCGGACAAAATGGCGGAGGAGAAAGGAGTAGTACTGAAGGACCTTGAAAGAAGGAACGCACAGATCAGGTTGAGCTTCACGGCATGTGTACACGGGGAAAGAACTGGCAACTAAGGTAGTTCTACATCATTGTAACTGGACTACCAGAGACAGTCCTCAACTGCTGGAGCAACACACCGGTTGAGCTCTTAGTTAGTACATTCCCTGACTCGTGAATTCACGAATTTCAAGGCGCTTGCACCTATTTTGTCCATCCTGTGATGACATGGATACAATACGTGTCTTTATGGGTTGCGGGACAGTCGAATTTTCAAAACTTTGAGATCTTGCCTCCCATGTTAACTCGCTCCCTCCATCTGCTTGCTCATTGTGTCTGCCTGATTCCTTTCATCGTCTTCTGGCAAGCTCGTAGTTCTCTCCCAGCGCAAATCTCACGTTGATGCTCTGCACCTGTATCCATGCCCTTCGACTGAGTGTTCGGGTTTATAACCAATCATGTGTCCAATAACTTTCTTCCCTCATTTTGCAACCGCCGCGTTTTCCATCAAAAGAATTCTTCAGAAAAGTCGTTCTATCCACAGGCTTACAAAATCAGTTCCTGCATCCTAGCCCGGAGCTGCCAGAGCAGCGCAGGAAAGAAGCACACAAAAGATGGCCCGCTCTTATCCGAGTGCAAAGCATCAAGTGGATGCAAATAGCTTGGAGGGAGTTGTTGACGAACTGATATGATTGCATTGGCCACGCCACGTAGAAGATATGACCGAGCGGATCGGATGACAACGCACGAAACCGGAACGGATCCGGGCATGAGTGAAAGTTTACTCGGTGTCGGAGTGCTGGGAAGGAGCCTCTTCATATGAATTCTGGCAAGGTCACGAGAGACGCAAAACGCCTCTTGGGGGATTTAGGTAGGGGGTAGTAAACCGTTAAACAACCGTAAATGCATGGTCAAGCGCATAGACCATCTAAAAGATCTAAACTTTTAGTAAGGTAGTTTAAAATTTTAAGCTCCTAGTTTGGTAGACCGTATAAATGCATTTGCTTAACTACTCGTTAAGCAGTTAACAGTATAACCAGTCTAATAATACTACTATTTACTAAAGTAACAGCTTATTATGCCAACCGTTGATAATAATAACTACTTATTCAAACAATAGCTTATTAAAATAACCGTTAATAAGAACAACTACTCAAAAAATTACTTATTCAATAAACAAATTATTAATAATAACAACTAATAATCTCATTTATAATTTATATAATAAACTTAATTACTAAAAAATTATTTATATAACCAATAATTATAATAATTACTTAATAGTTCAATAATTTGTCTTATAAATAGTTAACTACGTCAACTACTATTTAATATCATAGTTCAACTATCAGACAATTAATATTATTTTCTATCAATCATAGCAACTAACAAAAGAGTAAACAGTATAAATATTAAACGGTTACATTTATAGACAATCGCATTTATAGACAATCGCATTTATAGACAATTAATTCAGTTTGCTACTAACAATTTTTACCGCTTGTATAGTTAACCGTCAAGGAAAATAGACCGTCAAGATAATAGACCGTCATAATAATAGACCGTCAAGGAAAATAAACTAGCAAAATGTCTGTGCGCGTAGTCACGTACAGTCTAAATTGCGCCTTCCCCGTACTCCCACCCACCCGGTTCCTCCACCCAGTTCCTCCACTCACCCGGTTCCTCCGCTCGCTTCCTCCACCCACCCAATTCCTCCGCTCGCTTCCATTCCTTTTGCTATGCCGCTAATTTAGTATCGACCCAGATTATATAGAACGCGGCGGCACGTAGTATTATATAGTAATATAGTTAGTAATATTTTAATTTCGATAAATATAATAGTAATTGAATAATTAATACTATATACCTACATTAACTTATATCGTTATGTATAGGAATTATCCTATATAACTGTATATAAATTAAATAAAGTAATTATTTCAATTATTTTAATTAACAGTATATATTCATTTAATTWTATAAATTATATACGCCAATTTACGAATAGTAAACGATTATCATTTATAAGCTCTACCTTTTCGTTTATTTATATTAATCGATTTATAAATTTATTAAATAGTACTATATATAGTATATCCCGATCGAATGCTAGAAGGCTAATAATATCCTATACGGAATTGTGCGGGTATTAGACGCTACTAGCGGTAATACTATTGGTATTAATAATATATATTACAGAAAGACCGGTTAACGGATCCGGGCTTTTAAAATCGTCGGCGATATCTACCGGCTTAATTACTAGGAATACAAATACTAGCTTTCCCGAAAATACACCTCTATATAACCCTATTACAATATTAATTACTATATTATCTACTACAATCGGCGAACTTTCCTAATAAATAATTTTAAATACCGCGCTTAATAAATTACAATACGTACTAAACTCTATATAATATATAGAAATATATTCTAATCCAATGCGTTTAATATATTCATAGCCAATTACGTCTAGCTGTCAATATATAATAAAATAGCCCCGGTAGAATATATATCGATAAATAGAATATAGATTTAAATTATTACTAAACGAAACTTTCTTCCACTACTTAATCTACTAATTACCCGAAACGATAATATTAGAACTATATTTATCGTAATATACGCACTATAAAAAAGATTAAAACCCTTTTAATATTTACTTTTTACGTATAGGAAATCCCTATACCTTACTTACATCTTCTCTAATTCTCCCAATAATAATCGGATTAATATACTTATTATCGCCTATAATTACTATTATTACCTTTACCAGATCATTAGTATCATTATCATCCAGTAAAATAGTATTCGGTAAAATATAATTATTTGGTAAAATTATACTGAAGGATATAAATAGAATTAGTATAAGGGATAATAACTGTTAAACACGTATATTTAATTCTAATTCGTCGTTATTAAAACCCTCTAATACTAATAAATATATTATTTATATAAAATTTTCGTATAATAAACAATCCTTTTCTAACTCCGTATAATTTTAATAAATAATAATATTCTTCTACAACCTATATATAATAAATATTAATATATATAAGTATCCAAATAATATATAATTCCTTATAAGCGCGGTTAAGATAATACTAGCGAAAATAGCAAATTTAACGGAGCTAGAGTCCGTATATATTATAGACTTATAGCTAGTAATAAATTATTTTATACAATATATTATATATTAATATAATATAGCCCGTTAATTGTTATAAATACTGTATAAATAGATACTAATTCCTAAAAATACTATTCTATAAGAAATAACGGTTCGTAAAATAATCTAATCTAATATACTAATATTTTAAAGTAAAAAGAACTTTAAATTAATAATTAATTTACTTATATTTAAACTTACTAACCAATATTATTATTAACGACACTATATTATACTAACGGAATACTTCAATATAATAAATTCTAATATAAATATTCGGTACCTAGGCCTATTAATAATATTTAATAACCTTCTACGTAATAATAAGAGTACCGATATTAATATTACTGGTAATATTTATATTATTCTTATCCGGCCGTACAATACCGGTAGATTCGTCCTTTAGAACTATCGGGGTTATTAAATTCGGGGTCGTAAATTAATTAAATATAAACATTACCCCTAGGGTAAAAGAATTTGTATAAGAACCTAAACGAGAATTAATAAATATAATACCGGGCAACCCTAATACTAAACTAATATAACGTCTAATAGTATTAGTAGCGGTACTACTTTTTAATACTCATTTTATACCTTATAATACAATATAATATAATAACTAGAATAATTAATAATTAATATAATATATTATATAAAAATATTCATACAACCGTTACTCTATATCAAATTAAATATTCAATAAAAGGATATCAATTCTTACCATATATATTATAATTACCGTTAGTATATTAACAACGTATTCGCACTCCTCAACAAAACAGCCAATCTTATAGTCGTATAGCGACTCGCTTACTTATAAAATTACTAAATCGAATACATTCCTTATTACCAGGACGAATAGTTTCTTCAAATTAATATTTTTAAACTATAGTCGAAAAATAACGACTATTAGGACTAACCATCGAACATATTTTTATAGTATATACTACAATACTTTATAAAATACTTAAAGACGCTACCAGCCTRGGTAGAATAATATCTACCGTTAGACTCGAATATATTTAAATATAATAATCAGAATTAAGGCCGCGTCTTTTAATAACTAATTTATCAAATTCGTAATACTAATAAATTCTAAATATATAAAATCGGCGGGCTGGCTACGGATTAAATCCAATACTAATACAATATAACGAATAACCAGGGATTCTTATAAAATACTATAATCGGTCCTAAACTTCTTCTTCTTAATTTTATACCGTATACTATCGAATTGGCGACGAACGCGTACTATTTCAAAATATCCTTGGGCGTACTAAATATATACTAATAAACTGACGTTACTACGTTTATTTACTAGAACTTTATATTCGCAATAATTAAAATTAGTTATTAGACTAAAAATACTACTATTCTCGTTCTACTAGAGTATATTTCTAATAAATACAATAATTGGTACGCACAACAAAGTCTATATTATATATAATTAATTATATTCTTCTATATAGAATACTTCATTAAAGGATTAAATCTTTAACTTATTAACTATTAATTATAATAGGGTGGCCTTTATCAAACGCTCCTAACAATTCGAAACATTATATTACGTCTTTAAAATTAAACCTATATAGACTAAATATACCGAGCAAAACGTTAACTTACTTAATATATTCAATTTGAAGGAGAGCCACGATCTAAATATAACACCCTATAATAAACTTATATATCAAACAATAAAATCTAAARCTATYGTTATAATTAAATATYGGTATAGAATATAYAATACTGTACTTTTAACRTACRAAAGTRTTTATTAAYTCYTATCGACCGAATTACTRAACTTTAAGTACGCTAAGGAYTAGTAATACCTTATATATTAATAATATAATTCTATTAATATTAAATACTACTTATCGGATATATAAATTGGGCGCTAGGATAGAATCATGGTTAAATTCTATATAGTTCTTAAATATATAATCGAACTTAATATCGATACGCTTACGAACCTTAACCGAATCGATATATTCTATAGGGTCCAATATTAGAATAAATTCCCTCTTAACAATATCTTCCTTATTTAATTAATTAACAATATTAATATAGAACTTACTGGACTTAGCTACACTATCTACTGTAAATACCCTTAATACAAAAAAACTGATATAATCCTTATCGGTAATTATAATAGATAATAAAATATACTGTAAATTAATAGAGCAAGACTAGAAAATTCCTAAATATCTCAAAAGATTTATATTAATCCCAGAAAATTCTTTATATTTAACTGTAATAACTTCGTCCTRTATTATAATAAAYTCGATACRATAAATATATATATTCGAAATCCACTATATCGCCCAGGAAAATAAGCTCMGGCTACTATTAATTATTATTRGGGGTAGAGTAATAAACGAATTAACTATTTATAGTATGAATAGAACTAGCCTATTAGAAACTATATTAAATTTCGCTAAATTTATCGACTAATCAGGCTATACCAAAATATATATTAAACTGAAATTATATAAAATAATAATATATATCGATCAGGTTAAATATATAAAGATTTTAARTAGRCRTCTCCCTAATTATCTTTACTATATATTTCTATAATAATAATAAATTACTAAGTTATAGCGGGAGGTCTTTA
>RANZ01000306.1:0-45559 GCA_009805285.1 Neurospora terricola FGSC 1889 | reverse complement strand
AAACCACCTAAACATTCGCTTCGACATTTTCATCTTGTTTGGTCTTTTTCTCGAGTTCACTCACTCACTGACTGTCATATCACGACACTCGTTCTCACCTTGCAGTATCAACACATTCACATCATCACATCAGCTCATCTCCGATAGCGGATAGCTTCAAGATGAGCAGCTCACTCATCACCAAGACGGCCCTCACGGCAGCGCGGGTGGCTGCCGTGAGGGCCGTCTTGGTGATGAGTGAGCTGCTCATCTTGAAGCTATCCGCTATCGGAGATGAGCTGATGTGATGATGTGAATGTGTTGATACTGCAAGGTGAGAACGAGTGTCGTGATACGACAGTCAGTGAGTGAGTGAACTCGAGAAAAAGACCAAACAAGATGAAAATGTCGAAGCGAATGTTTAGGTGGTTTTGTAACAATTCTCAAACTAAGCGCGATCACCTCATCGTCGACCTCTCATCTTGCTGAGTCAACATCCCGGCCCATGCCCGATAGCCGCCGAGTGGGGCTCATTTGACCGAATCCGGGGCCGGTTATCGGCGGTTGCAAAATTTGCCATGGAGCCCCGGTCGACGGCGATTAGGTGTGGGAGCACGGGCCATCTTCCAAAAACATCATGCCACTTTTTGAGGTCATTCCAAGTCACATGTGTCCCTTGACCCCGAACATGTCGGCGACCATTGATGATTGATAACTCGGTGGCGTTCATCCCCGAGACATGGACCCGGCCCGGCCCCGGGACTCGGTCGTGATGTGTGTGATATATCTGTCTGTGAGATCCGTGATGTTTGAGCCGATGTCATGCAACTGTTCTTGATCCTGTAACGAACACCAATTTTCACACACCTCGACCTTCACAAATCTCACAATGACATCTCTACAGGCCTACCTCGCAGAAGTCTGCCAAACAACAACCGGTCTCTTGACCAGCAGCACATGCGCTCCCTGTCTTTATCACATCCGACATCTCACAACATCAGGTCCAAGGAGTGCATCACAAATCGCCACAGCAAGATCTCTCAGCTCAACATCTTCAACCTCCCCCTACCAACGAAGAACAATCCACCAATCCCATCAACCACGCTCACAACCAACCCAGGGAGCTAATCTCCATCGCACAAACCCCTTCCAGGCCTCATCACCCATTAACAGCCGAACATACACCACCACCTCGCCCTCTTCTTCACCCTCAGCGCCAGAACCAACAATAACCCCCATCTTCGAACCCCAAACCTGCACATTCCAATACCTCGTCGCCGACCCCCTCACCCTCCTCGCCGCCATCATCGACCCCGTACTCGACTACTCACCCCTCGACAACTCCATTTCCACCACCTCCGCCGACTCCCTTCTCTCCCTCATCCAATCCAAGAATTACAAAATCGCTTGGATCCTCGAAACGCACGCCCACGCCGATCACCTATCTGCTTCTTCCTACTTACAGAAACGGTTAACAGAATTGCAAGGAGAGGAGGAACATAAACCCCCCATCGGGATCGGGAAGAGGATAGGGACTGTTCAGTCACTGTTTTCAAAAAGGTACGGAGTACCAGCGGAGGAAGTCAAGGAGGTATTTGGTCACTTGTTCGACGACGACGAAATCTTTCAGATCGGGAATTTGCAAGCGCAAGCCATCCACCTACCCGGTCACACACCCGATCATCTAGGTTACAAAATAGGGACCAATAACGTCTTCTGCGGCGATTCGCTGTTTAACGCGGACATAGGCACAGCGAGATGTGATTTCCCTGGTGGCAGCGCTCATGATTTATACCATTCCGGTCGCAAACTCCTCCACAGCTTACCCGGGGAGGCCAAGATCTGGACAGGACATGATTACCCCCCTGGGCCTGAAGGTGACAGGAAGCGGGAGCCGGTGCCGTGTTTGACGGTTAAGGAGCACAGGGAGAGGAATAAGCATTTGAGGGATGGAATCACGGAGGAGGAGTTTGTGAAGGCTAGACAGGAGAGGGATCGGAAGTTGGCGGCGCCGAGGCTGTTGCATCAGAGTTTGCAGGTGAATATTCGGGCGGGAAAGCTGCCGGGGGAGAATGAGAGTGGGTTGAGGTTGTTGCATTTGCCGGTTAAGGTTAAGACCACCGAGAAGTGGTGATTTGGATGGGTTTGGTAGGAAGGGGTAGCTGGGAAGGAGGAGGGGAAAGGAAAGGGGGAGGAGAAGCGCGCACCTTGAATACACCATTCTACTATTCTAATACATTACCCACCTTTCAAGACTCTTCGCCGCAATTGACACGGCTCGTCATGTGTCCTAGGTGTTCTCGACCCAAATTTATGCCTGAAACTCTATACCAAACACCTCACCTTAATTTCTACATGTCGAAGCGCATTTGGATTACGTGTCCTTGCTCAATGCTTTGGCATTTCAATGTGTCTCTGTGGCCTTTCGGGAGTTTTGCAAGGCCTTGTTCGGGTTCGGAGCGTTGGACTCAAGTATTGCGTTTGCTTTCACGATAGGATAAGACAGTGAAATCATGACGAGACGAGCTGAAGTCTGTGATCAGATGAAGGTTGTACAGATTAGGTACCCAGTACTCTAACAGCAGTGGCCAGCGCTCCCAGAGTTAAGTAGAAACTACTTCTACGGTACTCCGTAATAATGGCTTGCCTTGCAAGCACATTGTCCTGATATTGGGACTTCCGATGATCGATGTGTCAATATGTGACATGGATTCTAACTTAAAGTCGTTGAGCCATTATCCGGCAGACGTGCCCATGCCCATGCCTGCTGAGTGCTCAAGACCTCGGACACCTGTCCGCTGCGCTGGGACGACGATGAGGCACCCGAACGAGATTTGGGCTGTCGAGTTCCAGTGACGTGCGTGTACTAACTATCGTACTACCTGCAAACAAAGAGAAACGATACCGAAAAGAAGAAAGCAAACCAAGAAAACAGCTAGCAAGTCGGTAAACGCTGACAAAAAAGATAAAAGTCAATGACCGAACACCGGTCTCCCCGGGAAGACAAATGACAGAGAACCCCTTCACGTGCTGACAGTACCACTAGGTACCATCACACAAACCCTCATCACTCTATTTAATCATCTCTCCTCCTCCACCTCCACCTCCAAGTCATAACTCTCGGGCCCCAACGGATCAACCTCCAACGCATACGATACCACCTCCTGCTCATGCTGCTCAATCCACTTCAACCGATCCTGCAGCCTCCGATACGTCCTTTCGTAGAGATGATAATCTTCGTACCAAATCCGGAACCACGAGGTCATCACGGAGCTCATGACCTCTTCGTTGGAGCGACCATCCAAGCTAGTCTGGCGCCCGGGTTGCAAGCCTTGGTACATCTGCTCGACGAAGATCGTGAAGCGGGTGTACCGCTGCAAGAGGTCATCGAGTTGTTGTGTCGTGAGGAAGGGCACAGCGCGGAGGTATTCTCCTTGAATGGGAAAGTCGGAGACAATCGACCTGCCGTACTCGACCCAGTAGTTGGCAAAGTCTCCAAAGGGAAGAAGGAAGTCGTCGCGGAGCTTGTCCCACCCGAAGAGGACTTGGAACTGAGCCCTGTCGAGGACATCAAGCATCAGCGACCTCGCAAAGGCTACCAGATGCCGTCTGAACGCTGCCATACCGTGCTCCCTCAAAAAGCACCGATTACACCTGGGCTCCCTCAGCTCTCCCAATTCGGCATCTTGCACCAAATATCCGTCTATCTCCATCGTCTCCCTCACCGGCAAATGCGCCGCCTGGTACGCCGCGATAGGCAAACGAAACTGTGACGCATCTTGCCATTTGGCGCAACCGCCGCAGCGAATGGTGCGCATTGTCCATGTGTACGTCTTATTGTGCTGGTTGCTCCATGGGGTGAGGCGGCGGCCCGTTTCGGCGAGAGGGACAGGGTGAAACAAGGTGGGGAAGCACCTGTCAAAAAGATTGTAGAGAGGCAACTTGCGCCCGGTGGCCACTGGTAAAGGGGGGATGACCCGCCCTCGGTTGTTGGCCGGGTTAAGACGGCGCCAGTCGCCCCGGAGAAAGCGGCATTCGTTGCAACGACGGTTGTGTCGACGGAGGCCGCAAATTAGGAGCTCGGCGTCAGAGGCAATCCGGTCGTTAGCAGCAAGAGTGTCGGCCTCTACGTCCTCGGCCCAGAGGAACTGGTTGACTCCGTTAGGATGCGGCATTCCTTCCCATGGGTGGGTGGCCTCATGATACCGCCTCCGGACATCGCCAAGTGACTCATCTCGAGCGCGGGTATGGACTCGGTGCTGGATGATCCTGGCTCTCACGCGGTCATCCCATCCGTCGAGGTACCACCATTCGGCCAGGCGATTGGCCTCTATGCTGCCGGGAGGGGGCTTGCGAAGGTCGAGTCGCAGGATGTTGTGGTTATCGAACATGGTGTGCGGCAGGAGCTTGAGGCAGCCTCCGCAAGCGTACTTGTTGGACTGCCAGTCCTTAGAGCCGATGGGAGGAGTAATCTGGTTATTCCTGCCATTGATGAGTGGCACGATGCCGCCGTATTCGGGAGTCAGCTCAAGGGCAAGCAGGCGCTGGAGGAGGTTGGCGCGTGTTGGGCGAATAGTGGCTCGGAGAGCCTGGCAGGTCTGGGCCAAGTTGATCAGTGAGATGGGATCAACGTTTCCCAGGATGATGAGGAGAATGTCCAACGGGACATTATGCAATGAGATGACCGGCATCTTTTGCGAGGGCTCGAGCTCGAGGAGGACTGAAATTTGAGGAGGTAGGGTGAGGTATGGCGAGATGGCTGACGAGTTGTGTGGTTACATATATGCCCTCCCAATCTGATCAGCTTGTTGTCGCGTTGGTGCGTGTCTAGCACGAAATACAGGTTCTGTTCGATCGAGTCGAAGTGAAGAGAAAGTGTAATGAAGGCGGAGGTTGACGCGTCAAGTAAGATGGCCAAATCTGACGGCAGGCGATGTCAAATCGAGTAGGTATCGTAATGAAGGGCGCGTTTGTCCAGCCCAGCGATCACTTGGTGATGTAGAAGTGAGGGTCGAGAAAGAAGAGCGGGGTGAAATGGCGGAAGAAGAGGAGAAGGGAGAAAATGTTTAAATCTCAGCTTGCCAGATCAAAAAGTGGAATGAGCTTTGAAGAAGGCTGGGAATACGTGATCAAGTTCGACGCGTCGTCAAGTTGGATGGCTGCACGCGACAGATGAAGTTGTATCAAAGAGAGAGAGGCTGATGACGTGAAAGAGGGGTATCGCGATGAAGGAGAAGGGAAATTTTGTGATGAGGTGGAGATGAAATGAGGGTTGAAGCACAAAAGGAGGAGAAGCTGGAAGAACGGTGACGAAACGCGAGTATCAATTTCTCAAATGGAAGGAACGTCGACTGAAGCGAAGTTGGAGGAAATGGTACGACTTGACAACGTTGAAGTGGAAGGTACGGTGACAACCGAAATAGTGGGGCATGCACTGTTCCCGTCGAGGTACGTACCACCGTATCTTATCTCAACAGACCTGCTCGTGACATTACATGTGACTACCCGCAGCGTCACCACCCTCTGCCGGCAGTACTTCACTTAAACCTTGGCAGCCACAATCACAAAATGAGCAAAATATGTCACAGAAAACAAGGTTCAATTACTTTCTAAGAGTATTTCTGATATTCAAAATCATGAGTAACTAACATTATATCAAATTCCTTCGATAAAAACTACCTCCCACTCCCTTTGTTAGCTTATCATCACAAACTAGGGGCTTTGTAAAAGTGACTTGGCAGTAGGTATGACAGCCCGAATGCTACCGCATGAGCATGAAAGGGCCATTTGGGTAATTCAGTGCTTACCACAAACCAAACAAACCACCCCCCTCTCAAGCTCCTTATCCGCCTTCTGCTGGACCGTGATAGTCCTGACCCCATTTGGGCACTTGTTCACGTAATCGTCTTCGAACTCGATGCCCAGCTCTTGCGCCGTGGCGCAAAGAGTCTTTTCGTCGGGGATCGGCTTGGCAGAGCCGCAGCTGCGGCAGATGGCGGGACTGAAGGGGATTTGGAAGCACATTTTTGCTGTAGGTGGTGTTTGGTGATACTCGGTGGCTGAGCACTGAGTATCTATTGTTCGTAAGTGAAGGTAGATAAATGTCTTGATCTGTATGTGGTCGTGACTATGAGTGTGATCTGATGGGGAGAGGTAGAAGACTTCATGTTTGGTCCGGTATGTCTTCTGCATTTATATTTTTCGCGAGGTCAAAATCCTCCTAGATATCCAGAGGAGTTGCGTCTTGTTTCGGTACAATACCCTTGTGTTGGTGGTGGTGTTCGCCGGACGGAACTGCATTCTCGACACAATGACCTTGTTTCGATGAGGAGTGTTGCTGGGCGAAACAAATCGGACAAAGAAAACAAAGAAGAATGAAGTCTCGGGAACGGGCGAACAACAACGGTGACTTTACTTTGCTTCGGTGTGTCTATTTGGTAAAGACAGACAAGAAGGATAGAGAATGTGATGGCGAAACAACGAACCTCTAACCTGAACAACCATGAACGAGTATGTACTTCCACGACAGATCACTTCCGGTCCCCATCATCACATCTCAACACCGCGTCGCGCCGTGCCTGCCGTGCCTGCCGCTTCCGCTCACGGCACCCACCGGCACCGGCACCGACACCATCAAACATCACCCCTCCCGTCCCCACGGTACCCCAGGAGACCTTATAACCCGTTGTCCCAACCCCCATTTGCAACGTTGATTGGCCGAGTGGACTTGGGGTTGCACACCGCTTCCCCAACACCACATCGCAAGGCCATGGGTTCGATTCCCATGGTGGCGGCTGTTTTCACTCGACATTGGCTCAGGCACAGTACTTCTAGATTCTCTAGGGTACACGAGGGATCCGTCCGCTCAAACCGTCTTCCTGCGCCACCGTAGTGAACAGCTGTGAGCCTCTGGGGTGGTTGATGCTCGGTGGGGTGGTACCCCTAGGTATCAATCTGGCCAGCCAGCTCTTTTTTTTTTTTTTTTCTGCCTCAATTCCCCCTTGCTCTTTTTTGCCTATTCATCATCCATCTGTTTTCATCTGTCGATAACGGACCACCTCGGAGTTTAGTTGCCATTCAAAGGCAGAATCACGGCGTCCTTAATACTCTCACACCACTCACTGTCGTCACTCTCCTCCATGAACCCGTACTCTTTTTCTTCCTCCCAGTTCTTCCACACCCCACCAACCGCGCTGTGCCTCCCCGGTCCGCCCTCAGGTTCAAGCTCTCCATTGACGTTGAGCTTACTACCGCAAGAAAGCTGGATTATCTCTTTGGCAGCCTCCAATTCATTGATGTCGCACGTTATCGGCACTCCCTGGGAGTAATTGCACACGTAGGCTTTGACGCTGCCAAAGGTCCACGAGGCTTTGGAGCGCGGCGGGAGGGATAGAGGTACCTCTCCTGCTGCTTTGGCGATGTGGGTAAGTTGGGAGGTGGTATGCGGTTTTGAATAGTCATTCCCCGTGTCCCTTTGCCCGCCAAAAGAAACAGAATCAGGATCCCGACACCAAAGTCCCAGCTTTGCCAAGGCGGAAAGAAGGTCGTAAGCCTGTTTTGTCTCGTTCACAGTCGATGGACTCGATTGGTTAGATGCCAAGGGACACCAGATCTTACCCATTGGTGAAGGCGAGAAGCTGGCGCGCGGGCTGTTCTTTTGTGTTGACTCCTTGTTGTTGGGTGCTTGCGGAGTTCCCGGGAGAGTTATCGGAGTAGCGAGGGTTGAGAGGGCGCGGGTCGCCACCAGGGGAAGTAGGATCAGGATGTTGAAGAACTGGAGAATGGCCAGATGCATGATTGCTGAGGTGCCTGGGCTCTGGGACTGGAGATAGTTTAGCACAGGGCATGTCAGATTTGTAGAGTGGTTCCTCACCAGTTTCTCGGGAAAATTCGTAACTGTTGTGTCTGTAACTGAAGAAAGGACGACTGTATCAATGATGATTAGCAATGGTACCTTAAAACGGGGGACCACCTGCCTTTATATGCAGAGACCACCAAATGATCATCAACACCGGAAACGTTTCGTATCTGAGTCTTACCAGGCGATTTTTAGCAAAGAAGCCTTTCCGGGATAAAGAATGCCCAGCCCTACGTGGAATACGTTGTGCTGGGTACTTTCTGTTAGCAAGGTACTACCGCCCTGCGTTTGCTGAATTGCTGTCCATTACATCCACGCCTGTGCCTGGTATGACATCTTGTGAGTTGTTGCGATGTTTGCCCTCCGCGGCTCTCGTCATCTTGTATCGCCCACGCACGTTTGATGTAGCGTCGGTAACATTGTGACTGGAAGTTCTTCATGTCACATTTGTGCCCTCCCGTCTTTTTCTGGCGGAACGAAGTGCTCACTCATATGCCTTTTTCGTGGCCACGGTTAACACTTTGCGGAGGGAAGGGCTAGACACGGCAGGATGGATGAGCGGAAGGCTACGCGAAGGCCAACTCAAATCATCAAGGGAAAGACGCGAAATACTCGTCAGGTCTAGAGGCGACTCTGACCCTTTCCGCCAGCATGGGGTCAGAGACGAGTCTGGTCCTGACGAGTAGTTGTTTCAATAAAGATATCATAACAGAAGAGGGCGAATTGGAGACGAGTGACGATGGAAAGTTCCCGTTGAGATCGGTGAGCAACTGTAAATGAAGAGGGAAGAAGAGAGACGGGAGCCGGCGGCACAAGTTGACGAACGGTCCATGAAGTCGCAGGCATCCGCGAGGGCAGAAGCGACGGCATCATGTCGGGTTAGGGTTCACGATCCTTCCTTTAGGCCACCACATGAGGAATTTGGTCGACGACACAGCTTGAAGTCGAGATCTTTGGACGTTTCCACTGATCAGCGTTGATATATGTCGTGTGCCCAGGATTATTTCGGGCCAAAGCGATGATCATCGGTTGGCGTGTAACATGAGGTGCGGACAACCCTGAGCAAACAAGTGAAGATCGCGATTTCGTTGTCAAAGAAGTCCAAATGCCCAGTGGTTCAAGAATTGGCTATTGATGTTTGTAAATCGCGAGGGTGATCTCCTTGCACAGGAGAAGCCATTAAGCACAGTTCGCATTGTTTTCGGAACGAAAGATATCTTCAAATGGAGGAGTGTCCCTGATGTGTCGATGCGAGAAGACATGTCGTTGAGATGTCGCGGAACGCATCGAGTCAGTACGCTATCGATCGTGATGCTCATCACAGTCGTAACTAACAGAAACGTATAATTTTATGAGGGAGTTTTGTTAACGAGTGTTGATGGTAGAGCCTCCGCTGTTAGGGCTCGCCACCTGTCGGTAACGGTGGGGGGGCTACAGGGGGTCTTTTAGCGCCCTAAGAGGCTGAAGCGGTGGGACGGCACAGCGTTCTGGAATGTCAATGTCAACAACCGATGACATCATAGCGTCTGACGCAAGCCCAGGCCGTGGCTTGTCTGGACTGTGACCAATCACGAGCCGCACAACGTCATGGCCAGGGCAGGAATCCGACGTCTTGCTTTCTCTTTTCGTCACTGCCAGATCCCGGCATCTTGTTGTTTATCATTGCTGGGATACGGGCGCATGGAGAGTTCTCGGCATACCTACACATCAAGCCACACCTGGGCCCCGTCTTCTTGTTCTGAATGCAATCATGCTGATGCCCTCTTTTGTTTCTCCTTTTCCTATTTTACTCAACTACTACGCGATCGATTGATCTCTTTCCTCTTTTCTTCCATTTAGTCTTCTCATCTATCCACGCCGGTCAACCAACCAACCTATACATACCTACCTACCTACACCAAACCTCCAACCCCTAAACGTACTCGACATATCCGACCAACACCGAGAACCTCCGATGGCCGACAAAGCATCGTCCTACGAGCTCGAAAGGAAGGAGGATATGCCCAGTGCCTCCCCATCCTCGGGGCAACTGGAGGGAGAAACACTCGAAACAACAACGCGACACGGTCACGGCCACGGCCACAGACACCATCATGGTCACAAGAACGGTCTTGCCCCCCCGGGGCACACGCAATCCCATTCCTCCGCCTCCTCCGCTACAGCTATCAACATGCCCGTTGGCGTCGACAACATCCCCCTCGACACCGTCCCGACCTTAGACGACACCCCCGGCCTCCCGCGCCTAAAGTACAACATGATGGACTACAAATGGAAGCTCATCATCGTCTCCTCCCTGCTCGTCATCGAATCCTCCCTCCTCCCCATCGCCCTCTTCTATGGCCTCTGGTACGGCACCAACCTCCGTCACGGAATCGTCTTTGCGATCATCACCGCCTTCTTCGGCCTAGTAACCGGCATCGAATTCGGTCTTCGCTCCTTGAAACTCATCCTCCCGCGCGACGAATACCGCCCGCTAGGCACCGATCCCGTCAAAGACCGTTGGAAATTCGACTTTACCCACATGACGCTTTCGTTTGGGTACACGTACATGACGGGCATTCTCATCGGTGCCTCGATTCCTCACGAGCCGATAGTGAAGCCGCTGGCGATGCCGGTGCCGCTTTTCTTTATACAGATGGGCCTGCAATTGTTGTGGACGGGGTGGGCGAACAAGAAACACAAGAAGGCGCCGTGTAGGATTAGTTCGGTACCCAAGGGGGGCAGGGTGCCGCCGTTGGTGTTGACGCTTGTGGAGGATATCGTTGCGGTGGATGGTGCCGGAGGGAAGGAGTACAGGAGGGCAATCAACGCCAGGTATGAGGTTAGCAAGAGGTTCAGGGAGATGATTGCAAGGCAGAATTGGTTTTGGGGAGTGGGAGCGCTGGTGGATGGGGTGGCTACGATGATTGTGATTTGGACGATACCGCAGGAGATTGCGTATGGTGTTGGTATGTTCTGTCCCCGTTCCCGGTTGAATTGTTGATGACGAATGGGGTGCTAACGTTTGGTGTCAACAGCTTGGGCGAGCCCCCTTATCTTCTCGGCGATATGGACCGTCATCACCGTCATCTGGGTCAGACGCGATCTACGACGAGAAAAGGCAGAATGGCGAGCAAATACTGCGCCGTCATTGTCGAGTGCAGGGACAGCCACACAGGAGATGCAAGAACGGAGTGTTGTCTAAAGTCAGGGTTGGAAAAAAAGAAATACGAAGAGTTTTGTTTGTTTGCAGGTCAGCGAACACGGGTTTGGATGGTTCAGTTTATTTTAGCGTTTTTCTTTCTTTCTCTTCTAAGGCAATATACCCACGCATCTTTTTGACGAATGGAATCGGTTTCTTTTGCTTGATTTGCTCTTGGTTGGTGTCGTCTGCATCTAACCGCCGAGCCCTTGATGCCCAAGGCCAACTTCAGGTCTCCCTGCGCGAGGCCGACCGTCTTGCCGGCCGCCATGCCCCACCCGTCGTTTGCAACCCGTCGTCCATAAAATTTCTTGACTTTGAATACCTTCCTGGCGTTTTCCCCCAAGATCGTACTTTTTGTTGGAAGTCCGTGCCCCCTGGTTGCCCAGTGAATGGCACTGGGCCGCCCATTCACCGGCACTCCCTTCCAGGTATTTAGGCTGCCCTGGTTTCCATTGCTCCGTCCTCTTCCGTTAGACAACCACAATCAGGCACTTTCCGTTGTCGCCTTTTTCAGCCTCCTAACACTTTTCCTTTCCCCCTTCTTTTCTCCGGTGCTCTGGTGTACGCGACTACAGCAAATCATAGTCCGTTGGGGGTTATCCTCTGCAGGTCTCCCTTGCCACGTCTCCCTCAACACATTTCCATCCACAAACTTTCTGTCCGCCGAGCGAACCGGATTTATTGGACTTGACTCGAGAAGTCTGTATTTGAGGTTGGTCCATCGCGTACCGTTATCCATGGACTTGCCACTGACTTCGGAATCACTCATAGCATAGAGCGGAACTTCCAGTATCACGACGTCAATATGGCGCCTCCTCCCTCGAAGACGACCGGCACGTCACCTTACGGCTTCGGTCTCAAAGCGATCTATCTCAGCTTCATCCCACCCCTCTTCTATTTCCTTTCCAAAACACTCGAAGGGATTTTCTTCCCTGCCCAACCATTCGACCCTGTCCCAGCCAACAAATCCAACCTGCTCCGTCCTGCCCCTCTCAATACTTGCAGTCTCACCGAGCCCGAAGAACCTTTCATCTACATCGACCACAACTGGACCAAGGAAGCTGCGCAGGCTTTGTTGGCGTTCCTATTTGTCATCTTTCTCTGCGGTACCGCCCTAGACGAGGCCAAGTGGAATAGGAGTTCCGCGAAAGCGAGGTGGGCATACCATCTCGAATGGTTTAAACGCTTCAATGATCAATCCTTCGATGATAACACCGATGATTACTTTCGCGAGTCGATCGCCGCGATCCCCCATATGGTCCCTTCACACAACGATTACCGCATCAGCCAACGCCGCGAGAAGACAAAATTACTCTTCCTGGTGGCGATTTCGGTATGCCTGTGCCCGATTGCAGAATACCTCTTTTGCGCCAGGGAAACGGTATCGGAACGATTGTATAAGCATGTGCTAGACAGCACAGGTGGAGAGACACACGGTGCTTTTCCGAAGGGGTTTTTTATGATTTATCTCGTCTTCAGATACGGGACGCTTCCTTGCGTCCTTACTGGATTGACTAGTGCGATCTTAACCAACAACATCTTTCACAAATGGCATGAAAATGCGGCGAAGGGTTTCTGGGATAGGTGGATTGAGAAATGGATTAAGGCACACCAGATGGAGAATGCAGCGGCGGAGGCAAAGTGGATGGCCGAGATGAATGTCATCGAGCCAGGAGACGGTAACTTGTACGTCTATTTTCCGGAGCAAAACTTCAAGGCCCAGATGTATTCAGATTGAGGTAACGTTTCCTTGCTTGGTATATATCAGCATATGTACTTGGGGTGTGTTCAAGTCCTCGTCTCCCCGTTATTGCGGACTTGACCTGGTGCGAAGAGGCTCCCCGGTTGTATCACCAGTGGAATGTCAGCCTGTTGTTGTGTAGGCGTTTGACACCCATAACTTATACCACTCGTCTTGATGCCTGTTCTCTCTACATAGAAAATAGTTCCATTACAAAAGATCATCAACTTATCCATCTCCCAAAAACCTCCCCGGTTCGGATCAACCAAGCCGCCTCGTCTGCATCTAACCGCCAAGCCCTTGATGCCCAAGGCCAACTCAGGTCTCCTGCGCGAGGCCGACCGTCTTGCCGGCCGCCATGCCCCACCCGTCGTTTGCAACCCGGTATGGCAGTCGCAACCGACACTACCCAAATTTTCTGTGTTTAAGCCAGGCCAGGCGGGGCATTCCGTCTCCTCGATTCTTCTTCCAGACGAGACAAGCGACAATTTACCAATCATTTCCATGCTTCGCCTTCTCTGTTTTACCCGGCGTCCATGGAATTCCTGACACCAATCAGTTTCCCGGTGTTTTCCTCCAGACCATACGCCTTCTTTCCTCTTCTTTTCTCTGCTGCTTGAGAGTACCTGACAACCGCATGATTCGGTCTTTGGAGATTCCCATCGACTCCGTCGCAATTTGCCCACCGAGCGACAAGCTTAAGGTATACCCCTAAGTCGAATCGCTGGATATTACGCACCATTTAACACTCCTTTACTAACTGGCCATTATGTGAAAGCGCTCTCCGCCCATCGAGCCACTTCCAATACCTTGACAGGACGCGAAAATGGCCCATCTACGTCCTAAACCCAGTTCTCCTTACAACTTCGGCCTCGGCTCCGACTTCGAGATCGCCCTCATCCAGCCCTTTCTCTACTTCTTCTCATCAGTCTTTCCTGACATCTTTTTGCTGCGGGAAGTGGCTCCGAAAACCCCAAGCCTAACAGGAACGGCCTTTCACGACACCTGCAGTCTCACTCAGCACGACGAACATCTCGCCTCAATCGACCAACTCCGTAAAACAACTGGGGAGCAGGCAGCTATATCCCTGATCTTCATCCTTATAATATGTTTCGCCTCACACTACCATCAGTTCAAGCGGGACGATTCCTGGGACGTCTATTCTGGCTATGCCTCGCCTGCCGCCGTTCTCAAATACTGGCACTACGGTACGGACCCGGTGTTCACGCCGCCGGATGATTACCGCCTGACCAAACGCCGCGAGGCGATGCGGCTGCTTTTTCTGGTGGTCATCTCGGCGTTGTTTTGCCCCATTGCAGACTATTTGTGTGGGCGCGGAGAGGGAGCATATGTCTTTTGGCTTGACGCTGTGGAGTTGCCCTTGTCATACGTCGGAATATTCACAATTCCGGTCTTGTTCGTGTGCTACCGGTATGGCATGTCGTGGGGAGTGCAAGTGGCGATGATGCTTTCACGTATAACTCTACCGTGCGTGGCCACGGCGGCGGCCAGCGAGGCGTTGGCGTACGCGACTTTTGGCAGGAGGTATGGCGTGGTGGATATTTGGGATAGGAGGATTGAGAGGTGGGTGGAGGCTTGGAAGGAGGAGAAATTCAGGGCGGAGACGGCTGAGTGGGAGATTCTGCGGAAGAGGGTGCTTATACTGGAGGAGAGCGTGAAAGAGGTTCGGGATGAGGTGGAAATAGGCGAGAGGATTAAGGAGCTGTTGGTTTGGCGGAGGGGGATGAAGGAGGGGAAGGGGTATGGACCTGACTATTGGTTGCCGAGGGAGCCGAGGAGAGTGTCCGCGGAGGTGGACGCTCATGGCCATGCTTTGATCTAACGAAGCCGATAATATGGCACGAAATCAACACGAGAAGTTCGTCGAAGATCCTCAGTGTGTCGTTCTCCGCACAATTTGCACAAAAGCGGTAGTCTCCACAGGCACTCTCTGCACAAAATAAATTTTGACCAATCACAGCCCAGATGCGTCAGTTATTCCGAGCCCATGCATTCTGCACGCTGTGATCAAAACGAAGAAGTTGCATCCGACAATCTGCAGCACTGAAGGATTGTGATTCCTAGAGGATTCTGAACTATTTCCCATCATCTGTGGATTGTATCTTTGCCCAATCTGTTCCAGAAATGATTTTGGGATGTTCTATTGGCCCACAGAAGTAAACAAGACCTCTTGGGTCGTGAACCCGAGTTAACCCCCTCCGCGCCGGGGAGCACTCCGAGCGGCTCAACACCTTCTGGGGGCGCTTCATGATTTTTTCTACCTAGAGCCGGCAAAGACCAAGAAGCTCCACGCCGAGATTTGAAACTGTTTCCAATTCCCGAAACAACTTGTTTCCAGAAGAAGATCCCATTTCAACCACCCTCCCCAGTCATGGGACGGGAATCGATGCCTCCAGATTCCGAATCGCCGTCCATGAAAAGAGCATCACGTTGTCAATCTCCCAAAAACCTCCACGGATCAGATCAACCAAATCACCTCCTTAACCCTTTTCATGCCGGCCTGCTTCACGGCCAAGCACCGCCCAGCCTCACAGAACCGCCCAGCCTCACTACAATGGAGAAATTCTCCGCTTACCCGCCCATTCCTTCAGCGCTACAAGTAACAGGGAAGAAGACAGGGCTAAGATTTGGGTACGGTGACACCTGAAGCGCCCTTGACCTCCGGAAGCGGCAATCGGGAACGATGAGGATGCATTCCGAACGAATCGAAGCCTTCTCTTGCTGGGATCGTGCATGGGAGCGTCGTACTGAACCGTTGTAAAGATGCGGGAACGTGGCACGGCAGACGGAGAGGATGGGACTGCATGATGATGGATGGAGCAGCGGTCAACCGATAGATGATAAAGAAGCCGGAGTGTTGTCCGGGAAATTGGGGGTTGACTTCGCTTCTTCTTTTCGTCATCTTTCCTGTGATTTTGGTATCAGCTTTCTGGTTAGGGTTCTTGACATTATTCACGGCGCATTTCAATCAGAACCGGGGAGAACTGAAGGAGAACAGGGCATCAGGATCGGGAAGGACAATTCCAAGATGGCGGCGGCAGCGGCAGTAGAACCAATTCAAGTCGTAAGTTTTATCAGCTGATGCTTCCTCGGGACGATCAAAGGTGCTAACGACGGCCGTTCGAAAAAGGACCACGATGTGGTTGGCGATCTCACCGTCGACGACACCGAGTCCACCAGAGATACGGAAACACTCTACGGCTCCACACAATCCGTAACAGCCAGCATCTACGAATACCGCGACGTCCATGGCCGTCTATACCAAGCATCCAAGACAACAGAGTACATCTTCCCCGTAGACGAACAACACCTCCAAGGCTACGACCTAGCGTAAGCTTCTGTCCAACCCGATCATCAGTACCAGAACCACAAACTAACATGTCCCAGCCACGAATACATGCTCATCCTCTTCTCCAACAAACTCTACCTCGCGCCCATCTCCAACCCCCAAACCATCCTCGACATCGGCACCGGCACCGGCAACTGGGCCATCGACATCGCCACCGAGTTCCCCTCCGCCTCCATAATCGGCACCGACATCTCCGCCGTACAACCCACCTTCGCGCCGCCCAACGTGTCCTTCCAGATCGACGACGCCCAGCTCGACTGGACGTTTCAACCCAACCACTTCGACTTTATCCACTGCCGCTTTCTCTACGGCGGCATCGACGACTGGGCCAAGCTCTACCGGCAAGCCTACACGCACTTGAAACCAGGCGGCTGGTTCCAAGACGTCGAATTCGACATCGAGACTTTATCTGAGAACCCAAAGGTCCAGAATGATCAGGACCACGTCTTCAAAACGTGGTGTCAACTCTTCTGGGCTGTTGGGGACAGGACGGGTCGCACCATGCGGATTGGGAGGGAGGGGACGATGGAACGGTTGATGAGAGAGCAGGGGTTCACGGAGGTGGTGCAGAAAAGCTACAAAGTGCCGATTGGAGCGTGGGCAAAGGATAGGAAGCTGAAGCAAGTGGGTTTGTTGAATTGGCATTATATCGACCAAAGTCTGGATGGGTTTGCGGTGTATCCGATGGGGCAGGTGTTGGGATGGAGCAGGGAGGAGGTGAGCGAGTTGGTGAATAGGATGAGGAGAGCGATTAGGGACGTGAGGAGCTTGAGTTATTATACGGTGAAGGTGGTTTATGGGAGGAAGCCGGAGGAGGGGCGGTGATTTGAGGATTCAGTGGATACTGTGGATGGTAGGTGTGATGGATTTTGGAGTAGTTGCCTGAGATGGGACCAACTGAACTGGATGGCACATGAATGGAAGTCATCATGAAGCGCGCCGTTGGAAACTGCCTGTGGATGAGATTACCGACGGGACCGAGAGACCCTTGTTGGGTCCCCTGATGAACACGATGGCGGTTCTTTCCTTGTTCACAAATCTCCGAGACTTCTCAGCTGTCTGTGCTCACAGTTTAAAATCCTTCAAGGAAGGAAGGATGGGAGGAATGTTCTTCCAGGTTCTCTCAGCGACGGCACCTGCCATCCATCCAATCTAGAACTCTCCGTTGGGTTGCCTGCCTGCCCGGCTCTCTGGTCCATTCACTCTGTCCCCTCCTTCTGCCACGAATTGAAACTTTGCTGCCTTCCAACCTCGGTTCTCCCTGCCCCTGCTCGCCCTTCCCATCCCAGCATTCACTGCTTCCACGCGCCTTCGCCATCTAACCCCAAGCCTCAGCTGGGAGCAATAAAATCCCTCTCTTCTTGTTGTTTCTTCCGATTTTATGTAAGTGCACCATCATCACATCCAGAGCATCTCCATCATCGTATCGTCATCTCGGCAACGATAGTGCTAATCCATATCCTCCTTACAAGTACTTCTAGTTATTTGCCACCCCAGTCCAGTTGCACGACGGGAATACCCCAAGTCGCCGCCATGTCGGAACCCAATCGGCCTCGCCAATTCGTCGAGAACGAGTACGTGCGCAGATTTCGCGAGAATCTTCGGAGGATCGGGCGCGAACTTCCACCTCCCGAAGATTTGGTGCCATACTTCATGAAAGAACCGAACCAAGTAACGACGCCCGCGCGTACCCTGTCGCCCCTGCAGCCAACATTACGACCTGTGCCCCAGTCTCYAAATTCCGGCGACTCCGACGAGCAGATTGTTGAGAAGACATCCCCAGAAGAAGAAGAAAAGGAACAGGGACGCAAGTCGAATGGGTTGCAACCTGAAATAGGTATTGCCATTCAACAGCGCATCAAGGATTTGGAGGAGGAGAAGTCAAGGTCGGTGTCGCCCCCACAACAGCAGAAAGTTTCGTCGTTCAAGGACGCACTCGACATGCCCTTACAAGCGATATCCTCCAGTAGCACACTGATACAGTTGGTCTATAACCACGTCGTAAATTGTGACAGAACAATGAGGGAAGCCTTGGGAAAAGTCTTTGCAGCCTACCCTAGTATCACGTTCGAAAACCTCATGAACAGCCCTGATGGCTGCTCCCCAGCAAGCTTCTCCGCCCAGGAATTAGAGCAGGCGTCACAAATTTTCGAGGACATCAAATCCAAAGCGACCGCACAATCCACAGTAACAACAGAAATGAATCATCGTCACAAACCCAGGTTCTATGCTGTTCTGGGCGGACCRGGYTCGGGAAAATCMACYATCTGCGCCTCATGGGCCAAKSTGGATRGCGGCGTTATGCACATTGCCATTGGAGATATYTTGCGGAAYGAGGCAMAGCGGCCTGATAGCCCGTATGCCCAAGTCCTCAAAGCCAATCTCGCAAAAGGCGCAATCGGCGATCCGGAGATGACGGTCGGTCTTATCAAGGACAACATCCGCACAAAGATCAAAGCCGCAAGCGGGCCTATACACACCTATCTTCTCGACGGTACGTATGCCGTTCACGCACAGGACAACATGTATTGTGGCCGTACTGACCCCTTGTTCTCAAACCAGGATTTCCCCGTGCTCTTGCATCGGCCCAATACTTTGAGCAGACCGTCGGTCCCATCAGTAAAGTGATTGTCCTCGATATACCTGAGGACACTCTACTAGATCGATGCCGTCAGCGGAACCGGTCCGATGACAACGATCGCGCCATTCGAGAACGCATCCGCGTTTATAACACCAAGTCAGCCGAGGTTGTCGATTTCTACGACAGACTGAGCAAACTGTCCCGTGTGACACAGCCATCTGAAAAGTCGATTTCAATACGAGCGGCAACCATGAGCGGTATGATCGATTCCGAATTTCCCTTTGGTTTGGAYATCCCCGAAGGTGTGCTTCGAGATGTTGTTGCCTGCGCACGTCTTATCCATGATCTCCGTGGTATACGTGACGAGTGTAATGAATGAGACGCTCGTCGAGAGAGTTTGCGCTTTCCGTTCACCAGGACGTGGTACATTTGCCTTGGGAGGCTGGTGTGTGGAACGAAGGACATATTAGGAGGATGGAATGCAACAATTATGAGGCAGCAGGTGGTGAGCGTGATTTCAAGCGGTTGTGACTGGTGGTAGAGGCTATCACCGCTGACAAAATAGAGATGACTCAGACGAAGACGGTATAGGGATAGAAGCAGATTCAGCGGAAACATGGATACACAGTTCCTTTGTTGTTCTTCTCCGGGTTTCTCAAGCTGGAAACGTAAAAAAGCAGACAACCACTTGTTATAGGAGTGAACAAGTTCAAGTGGACTACAGTGAATATTACGGATGATGCTCGATCTCCCCTTCCTCCTTGCTCTCTGGATCTCCGTATGCTTCGTTTGCACAACAGCAATCTTCTCTGTACACGACGGCCCAGAGACCTTGATTACGATTACATGGTGTCCACGATTTTATCTATCTCTACCATCTAGTAGGTACCTACACATCGGGCCCAAAACTATTAACATCACTGCTGCCACTCAGCTAATACCTGCCACTGCACCCTCGTTCCCATCCCCAACGAGTACCTGACTTCCTCTTGTCACTCGACCCCTCAGAATCCTACCTGGTACTTATTCTCCTTCTCTACCATGGGATCCAAGCCATACCGAACGAAGCGTGAGCTGAGGGTCCTCGCTCCTCAAAGCCATTCTAGCGGTTGCCGCCTGACCTGGGCGCGGAATGAACCAAACACCCACTCAATAATCCTTTCCTCCGCACAGGCAACGAGGTTGCGTAGGCGCGGCCAAATGGGACGAGAATGCTGAGAGCATCCAGCAGGATTTTCTCGGTAGTACCAGCCGGAAGGTAGGTAGGTTGGTCAGGAAGAGTGCGCAGTTTGTCTCGGGGCTGATACCGAGCGCGAGAAGTATTTTGGGGTGTGGATGGCACTGTTATACATGTACCTCCAGGAAAATCCAGCAGGCATGGGGGCTATATTCTTCGCAACGTCGAAGAAGATGCACCAGCATTCTCGCATCACGCTGACGACTTGTGCTGGGTGTCGCTGTTGTAGAGGTCCGTGATGTCTTGGCCGAACGTAGCATCGGCGGAGGCCGGAGGGCTCTGAGTGTCGGGTCGGCAATAAATCTGAAGCGAACGGCTGTTACGGTCTTCGATGTAGGTGATGTCGTAGATGTAGGACGTTGGTAAAGGTGATTAGTCCAACTATTTGGGTGCCGGAATCCTGAGGGGGAGAAGCCGTGGATTTTGAACCCATGTGTATGAGAAATACAGAGGCTGGAAGAGCAACAGTACTAGAGGTGGTCACGGGGTCTTGCCCTCCTCTCCTGTGAGCTCATGCCAAAACTGGAAATGGAATTGACTGCGGGAAAAGTTACATCTAGTAAGGTAGGTAGGCATCCCTCCGGATTTCCTTATGTTGCAGATGGAACCCAATGTGTGGAGTGCCTTGAGCTGGTTGGTCTTCGGCCAAGTCCTCATGCTCGGCGGAAGAGATGCGAACAAGCCCAGTTCTCACGGGCGTCGACAATGGCAAAAAAAAAAAAGAGTGCCGCGAATACGTTGGGGCTACCTAAGCTCCTATTCCCAGCCTGGTTGGTGCTTTCTTGGGTGCCCGGTCGATAAAAGATGGTTCGTTCCTCTGCGTATGCATTGAAGTCTTCATATACACACATAGGTAATCTTGACATCCGCGGTCGGGACCCGATGATTATCAGGTGACAGCTGGTTCAGAGGTCAATAGCACACAGCAAGATGTTGAGACAAGGAGCACATTAAAGGTTGCACAGGTTGATGCTGGCACTCACTGATCAACCCCGACTAATGATCCAGGAAGATGTGTGGCAGTGGATCATGACAGCCTAAATGTTGTCAAACGGAGAGCGAACAAAGGTAAGGCCCTTCCGAAAGGGTCGAGGGAATATTGGCGTTGGATATCATGGTTGCAATAACCAGAGGTGATTGATTGCTGGTCAGGTTGCCATGGATGTCAGAAGCATACATACCTGCCCTGGAGTGGATAGCAGATGAAGCCCAGCCAGCCATGACCTTTGAGGCACTGATGATGATCCAGTCACAATATCAGGGAAACAGATCAGGTTTGAGGTAAAATCCCACTTCTTTTTGTTTTTCATGAGCCCATAGTCAAAGACTCAGTAGCTATCGCCTAGCCCAATCTTGTCCCCATCACTCCCCCCCAAGCTCCCCAAATGCTTGTGCCATTCGTTCTTTCCGAAGTCCAGTCCCTTACGCACCGTTGCGAAGTCTGCACAAAGGCCTTCCCCTCTCCAACACATTCGCGTTGCAAGTCAACCTCGAGTCCTCGATGCAAGTCAACTGGGCGCCGCCTATTATTCATCATCTCTTCATCAGCATCAATTCTCTTCCCATCTCCCAACAGTCCAGTCACAGTCACCAAAGAAAGTACTCACAGTTGTTAACACTAGCAGGCACGCACTTCCCCTGCTGGCCATTGACCTTGCAAATATCCTGCTTCAAGCTGGTATTCGCGACACAGCAAGCGCCGTTGGGAACAGGGCGGTTGGCGTTTTGACGGGCGAAGATGTCCCGGCGGAGAACGGAGGTGTCGGATTCGACGACGGCGGCGTTGACGGAGAGAGCCGTGAGGAAGAGGGAGGTGAGGATGGTGAACTTCATTTTGGCGATTTTGGGTGTTTGGGTGGTTGTTGGTGGTAGTGGTTGGTATTAGGGCTGGCGAGCTAGTTGTTGACGAGAAGTGGGATGTAAATGAAAGGACCGGCCGGCGGTGGAATGAGTGAAGTGAATGTTGAACGACAGACTGTAGCTGATGAAGAAGAAAATTAGAAGACAGAGGAAAAGGGAAGAGGAATGACTTTATACCAGATGCCAAAGGAGGCAAGCAAAGGGCCACCAAGTTCACAATGTCACCCCATCACCTCCTGTCAGTCATAGAAACACCTTGGGACTTTCGGTTAGGAAGACATTCGGAACTCGGTACCGAGGCCCCTTGTCCGTACCTGCAGAAACAATCAAGATCCCGAGATTGGCAGCCAGGGGTCGAGCGATCTCCTTGGCCGGGCATCTGATGGTGTGGTGATGCCGAGTTAAGGTTGACGCCGGAAACACTCGTTTCCATGATGAAAGGTATAGCGCCTGAACCCAACCGGGAGCTGAGGGCAACTTGACAGGGCGGCGACAGGGCGCCTAACTCGGACGCGAGATCTCAATCTGGCTCGAAGGAGGGCTGTTGTAACAGGAGGCGTCAGACATGGTAGCATCACCAGATCGCGAGGCCCCTTGTGGTGGTGGTTTGGCTGGGCGTCTCGAAGCCCTACAAGCATAGGGGCTCAGGGGGTGCTGTAAGGGGTTGTTCGTGTCGCAGGCGGGAGTTCGGCCCACCTTCCCTATTGGTCGATATCAACCCCTCTTATTGGCTGTACCGCGGAAAAACAAGGTGATCTTGGCAGGGGAGAGCTTGCTGACGGAAAGGGGAAAAAGAGACACATTGGACGACGGTGACACTGCTGGATTCACATGTCCGGTGTGGTGGTTAATTGATATTGGATTGCTTGTCTTATCTTATGCATCGATAGAGGTAGCCAACAAATGTGATTTCCGGTGCCCCTCCTCGTCCCCAACCCTTCTTTCCTCCCTCCTCCACTCTCGACGGAACATCGCCCTCGATGCCTCAAGCACCAATCTGCGCGCTGTCAACACCCGTGCTAAACTGGCTCTTCTCGAGCAACCACTGCTCCATCGTCAACATGCCCGGGTGCACCTTCCTCCTCGCCTCGATGTCGGCCTTGTAGCCCTCGCTCGCGAACCAGCCGATCATCAAGCCAAGCTCCTTGGCAAGGAACGTCAACAGACTTCCGGCCAACGAGTACGTCAGCGGGATGGGATACCCAGTCGCCTTGGAGAAAGCTCTGCTGAGCTGCTCGATTGTCAACTCATCCCCCGCCAGCCCGACCGCGGTATGATTCCAATCCTCCGGGTCGTCAAACACCTTGGCCGCAAAGACACCGATATCATGCACCGCAATCCATTGCAGGGACTTGTTGTTCTCTCCCAGGTGATTCTTCAACGCAGTCAAGAACAAGCTCGTCGGCATGCCAGGCTTGAGGTTATCCATGAACGCCACAGGTCTCAGGATCGTCCAGCCCATCCTGGACCCAGGCTGCTTGCCGCACGTCGCATTCAGATAATCCTCAATCATCTTCTTGGTCTGAAAGTGCGGGATAGGCGTCGGGTTCTCCCAGCTCCTTGCATCGCCGCCGCGCTCGACAGAGCTGTACACAAAGTGCTGGACACCGTTCTCAATGGCGCCGTCAATGAGGGCCTTGCCTTGCTTGACCTCGCCGTCAAAGGTCACGCCGGGACCCATGGAGACTTGGACCGAGAAGACGCCCCAGATGGGGAGTTGCTGCTCGCCGGCAATAATCTTGGCCGACTCGAAGAGGGCGGGCACGTTGTCGAGGTTGCCTTCGACCAGCTTGACACGAGGGTATTTCTTGACGAGGTCAAGGGCGGCAGGGCTGTCGGCTTTGCGGGTGACGGCGAGGATGGAGAACTTGTCGCCGGACTTGTCAAGGTCCATGAGGGCGTCAATGACGGCACCGCCTTGGTGGCCGGTGGCACCGGTGACGAGGATGGTTTTCTTGGTCATTGTGGGGGATGTGTCAAGTGGTCTGATGCTGGTTTGACAGGTTGTGTTGGCTTGACGGGGTCCAAGTGTTGGACGACAAGTGTCAGAGATGGAAAGGGGAAAGGACCTGAACAAGCGGAAATGTGAGAGGGTGAGTTGTCTGTCACCAGCTGTCACAAATGCTCCTTCCATTGCCCGTTAGCCACTGGGAGGTTCCCAACTCAGAGTTTCTAGGAAACCCAGTGGGAAATAGGAAGGTCGTGAGGACATGTTAGTTCCGATGACCGACGACACTGACATGAAAATTCCAACGGAGTGGCAGTGACCACCGCAGCACCCGAAACCGCGCCTTCACATACATGTCCATGGAGAGAACGTTGCGGAACTTGTTGGACCATTTCGGGATCTCGCAACCGCTAACTGCCAACTCCCATCAAACGACGACACCGGCATTACATTGCGTGACATGCACTCTAAGCCTTCCCTACCGGCATTCATTGAGCTTCCAAGCTTTTCAAGATGTCCGCAACATATCAGGTGCATGTCCGAGTATGGTTTCCGGGAAAACATGGCACGTCCTTGGCATGAGAATGGGCGCAGAGCATGCACCAACTTGTTGGCAGGGTCATATACGAGTTCTTAGACTGCACGAGCCCCAGGGCTATGGCAATGCACGAGCCCAGGTGAGTCCAGATTTGAGGATCCTTCACCCGTCATCTGGTACCTGCCTGCATCTGTCAAGGAAGAAAATAAGGCAGTGAGTAGCACCTCGGGTCCGGTTGATCACCGTCCTCCACGAACTATTATCCTTATTTTTCACCACAGCAAAAGTTCGCTGAGCCTGTCTCGCACTCACCTTGACAATCACTTGACAGCTTTTCAGTCTTCACATGAACCGACGTCATTCAGTCTTTCGCTTGAACTGAGCCACGTCGTCGCCGCTTAGTCAGTACTTCGATCGCGCAAAGATAAACGCCGAACCCTCAGCATCACCAACCCGGTATCAATCACCACCACTCCCCCAGCGACCCAAACTATCCCGTCGTTGTCAAGCCCTCATCACTCATTCGATATCGGCTCTCATCACGGCACCTAAGGATCACAGATCTTGACAAACATCTCTCGCTACACTCAACCACATCCATCATCACCAACCGCCAACATGGCAGCACCCTCCATCCCACCATCAAAGAATTCCCCTATGGACAACTTCGTCCAGCCTGTTGTTGCATCCGGCCCACAACCTCCCCCACCCACTGCTTCCCCTCTGGACAACTCCATCCAGCATCATGTCCCCTCCGGCCAACCTCCTTCCATGTCCCTCGCGGATACACGCCTCAAAACCCTTCGGCTCCTGCTCCAAGGCTACAGCTCCCTCTCAGTACCTACCCTCCTTCAACCCCTCAGTCCCCACTTTACTCACGAGGTTCTCCCTCAATCCCTGGGGATGCCAGTGAGGGGCAAGGAGGACTTTTCTCACCATGCTGCCATGGTTTTCTCAGCGTTCAAGAGCTTTGAGATGAAGCCGACGGATCTGTGGGAGGATCCGGACAGGGGCGAAGTCATTTTGAGGTGTGCGATGGAGGGAGTCTTGAAGACCAAGGAAAAGCCGGAGGGTGAGAAGGAAGAGAGTAAGGCAGAGGAGGATGGGACAGTGGAGGGGGAGGCCCCCAAGGAAGAGGTCACTCCCCATGTGGACATGGAAGACGAGGAGTACTGCCCTGATGAAGACCCTGACCTTGAGCCGGTGGACCTAAGTAATATATTAGGAGACCTACCAGAGCTACCAGACAACAAACCAGGGACAGTCCTGAGCACCATCACGGAAGTCACCGAACCCCCCTCAGAGTTTGACTCTCCTCCCTGCTCCTCCTCCTTCAATCTCTCCAACAACCCATCTTCCCAGGAAGAAAAACCAACATCATCATCATCCCCATCGTCATTAGAAGATGCACACCGCCCCTCACCCCCACCAGCCCCAGAAGAGTCGTCTCAACAAGAAGACCCAAACAAATCCACAACACCCCCAAACACCGAGATGATCCACTGGAACAACGAATGCCTCCTCATCATCTCCTTCACCCCCTGCGGCTCGCAAATTTCCAAAATCCAAGAATTCGTCGACTCCGCCAAAGCAGTCGAGATGAAGAAGAAGCACGCTCCCAAAGGCTTTGACGAGGCCTCGGCGCCTCCACCATCCACTTACAAGCCCGCCACATACCTCAACCTCGACACCCTCAAACTCAAAGACGCTCACTCCTCAGTGACAGTCACCGAACTCCCCCCCTCGCCGGTGGAGAGTCCAGTATCTTCAGTCGGAAGTCCAGGCAGCATGACGGGTATTTCACCAACCACCACACCACATGTTGCTCTCAACCGCGATACCTTGCACAGACTAGACAAAGGAGTCCAATGTGCCATGGACAGGGACAGCGACAGTCTAGTAGACACGCAGCAGCTAGACATAGACACATTCAGCACCACGACCGAGTATCCTTCTTCCTCCGCGTGCGGTCGGGGTAACTCATTATTGTGTTGTCTCGATAAAATGGCATGGCAATGGCATTCGACTGAAGGTGCTGATGCGGACGAAGCTGAGACCGAAGGCGAAGTCTTCCAAGGACGTGGAGTAGGCCAAAAAAACGCTTCCGCCTTTCCCCCCTCCTCCTCCTCCTCCTCGACCTCGACCTCAGCTTCAGCTGCTCTACTACTATCTCGCCTAGCAGCAAAGAAGAGCGAGCAGAAGAGAAAGAGCAAGAGCAAGAGCAAGAGCAAGAGCAAGAGGCCGCCGGTCCGGTTTGCCAAAAATGTGGATGTGGGCAAGGAGGAGGATATCGGAGGCCTTTTCTCTTCTTCTTCTTCTTCCGGTAGCGGTAGCTCTAGCTCTTATTCTTCTTCTTCTGCCGAGGGGTCGGGAGCTGGTTCCGAATCCGGACATTTTCCTTCTTCGGGATTCTGGTCATCAGGTGATGATCGAGTTGACAACTTCAACGGAGGAGGAGGAGATGGGCAAGGGAAAGGTTGGAGCAGTAGTACCATTGCCGACACAATCGAGGTCATTAACCAGTTTGTTCCTTCACAGCTTCTTCCCGTGGACGTAGATAGCCGCACCAAGGAAATGGTTGTCAAGAAGGAGTGGGTTTCTGGAGCAGCGACTTTTGTTGCGGGTTTCGCGCTGGGGAAACTTTGGTTTGGTGGTGGAAGGGGAGGGGGATCAAGGTAAGTAGCTAACGGTTTGAAAGGAGATGATGATGTGGCAAAAAGCGATAGAAAAAAAAAAGAAAAAAAGAAAGAAATTAGGATGGGAAAGAGGGAAAGAAGAAGAAGAAGAAGGAGAAGCGATCTCAATGTTGTTAGCGGAGATACCGGACCCCAGCCTGGTATTTTGTWGGGCACGGACACCTAGGACGGAGGAGGTTGTATGTCTGTCTGTCGAGCTTACCACAAGCATCATCATTTTCCTTTTGTCATTTAAGGAATAGACTCGATAAGAGTTCAAGGGGCCCGCCCGAAAAGGGCCCTCCCTGGTAGTGGCCATGTTCGCCCACAGCAGTACATAGTATACCAGTGAATTTGAAGAAGAAATCGGGCGATCAGTCAATCGAAACACTTCTTCCTGACTTGGCCAAGTCGTGCCTTGCAAAATGTGAAGATGCGTCGGTAAAAGGCTGTTAGCGATCGGACCTGAGACGGACGGTCCGTTCGGAAGACAAGGATGGAAATATACTGAACAGATGATGGCTCGAGCCGTTCCTCAAGCCGTCACGGCGAACACGCGGCCCACTGTTAAGGCACATCGATGTCTGACCTTTCTCTGCGCCAAAAGATGTTGTTCCTATTTCGAATGATGAAGGCGCACAGCTAATATGGTAACCATATGATCATGTGCCCAATTACATACAGTCCATCATGACTCTCTCCCTCTCAATTGCCTTTTTGTTGCCTTCTTCGTGCCTTCAACCTAACGCTGCTTCTTCCCTATCACTCCATCCCACATAATATCGACGCAAGATCACACTTGTCCGCCTTTGAACACTGATACTCATCATCTCCCCACATGCTTACCGGCGCTCAGCAAGTCATCCCTCCTCAAAGGAAACTACCACCCCCAACCCCCCTCCCCGCCCTCAACGTAGTCCACAACGCCACACTCCCCGCCACAGCCGGCATCACCAGCCTCACCAGATTCAGTCTCGCCCACTTCCTTGCATAATACTCCGCCAGCGCCAGATCCGTCTTGTTGCCCCTCAACCCATCAATCTTGGCATTAATCGGCTGCATATTGACCGCACTATGCACCACCGTGATCAAATGGCACAAGGCACTGATCGCATAAAACTTCCACGCGTTTCCGCCCGAGGTAGAAGAACCGAGGGCTTGGGTGGCGAGGGCTTGGGTGGAAGAGGAGGAAGTAGAAGAGCGGGAATAACAGACCCAGGCGGCGTAGCCATAACCAAAAATGCCAAAGGTCGAGATGGGTCGGAAAAAGACGTTGCCGACGCGCCAGAAGACGGGCCATTGGGTTCCTAGGTGTTTGGCGGCCTGGCTGTGGGAGGGGGAGGAGGGGTGGGGGAAGTTGATGAGGAGGGCGGGGACGCCCATGAAGGATTGGGTTATTGCGTTGCCTGTGGGTAGAGGGGGAGGGGGAGGGTGGTTAGTTTGTGGTCTTTGGAGGGGAGGGAGGGAGGAGGGAGGAAGGGGGTGATGGTGGTGAGGAGAGGTGGAGGTGGGAGTGGGCAAGGTAAGGTTTCCTGGAGAATCTATGGGATGACATGATGGCAGATGGCAGATGGGATGACGGGATGATGGGTTGACGAGATCACGGGATGACGGGTGAGGGCACATACCGAGGAGGATGAACGACATGGCGACGCTGGTGCCGACGACGGCCTCGGTGGGAATAAGGCTGGAAGAAGACATGGTGACTATGACGATTGCTGTATTTGCCTTTGGGATTTGTTTTTGTGTTTGTGGGATCAAAAAATGAACTTCACGATGTGTACAATGTTTGTTGACACCTTTTACGATGTGGTCAGAGTTCAAGTCAGCCGCTTGGAGGACTTTGGCCTTGATAAGCTGAAGGGATGAGCATTGGAAGCACCCATTGGACGCTTGACTTTCAGGGAGCTGAGGGAAAGAACCCTTCCTTGGGGTGCCGGGAGTTCATGCCGTGAAACCATCCCGTTCGTCTCCGGCCGGCAACTTTTGTGTAACAATTGATATTTACAGGTAGCGAAGTACCTCGGTGGTGACGGAAGGAGCAAATGCGGCTGCCTTTTGTTAACGTGAAGCTGCAGGAAGAGACTTCGAGCTCGGAACCATAACTGGGAAGGTGCAACTCGACACGATCGGCCCCGCTTCGCTACTTCTTCTTGGCTGGTGTGCATTGAGGGGAGGATTGGTAATCGTTCAACAGCTGAAGATTGCCGTGACAGCGGGCAACTCAAGAAAAGACACCGGCCGGGCCGGCGAGTGCCGCTGACCGGACCAAGGCACGGACGGCGGAAGGAAGGGGAAGGCCGAGCTTGACGTGCAGAGGAGGAAGCCATTCACAACTTGTACATATCAATTCAAGAGAACCAATCAACAACGACATTTCACGAAATTGCAAGAATTGTACTAAATGCAAACGCATAATGTCGTTGTCTTCCCTGTTATTCGTTTGCCTCCAAGCGTACCAAGTCTCACTGGCATGGCATGCTTACGGGCATTCATCCTGCAGTCACATCTTGTGCAGTGCAGAGTACAGCAAAAATGCCTACCTTGAGATATTTTTTTCCACACAATCATGGAATCAAGGAACGTCAGACTTGGCCTCGAATGTGTGTTTTTGTGTCAGCAGAACGGGTGAGAATATATAATCTTGGGAACTTGCCATCGCTTTTGCGGGCGTTGATCCCAAGACAATCCTGGGTATGGGCAAAGGTTGACGTGATTAAAACAGTCAAGTCTTAGTTATGATATCAATGACAAAAAATATGACAGGAAATGAAGCTCGAAAGAGCATCGTACTACCTAATAAGCCAATCTGTGAGACGCAGACCGCTAGTCCTTTTCGCTGCAGGGCTCTTTGCCCTGCAGCCCTCTCTTTGACAGCGGTTCTGGCATGTCCCAAAATCCCCTCGCTCCTTTGCAGACCTTCGTCTCTTTGATCGCTGGCTCTATATAGCTAGCGATCCCCTTCAGCTTCAGTGGCTGGATCTCCCTCTCAATACCGTCATCATCATTCCCATCTTTCGTGATTCATCCTACACAATCTACCCGTCGGTGTTTGGACACCCATGGGTAGAATCATCTCGTCCAAGTTCCTCTGACACTTTTGTGTAGGCCAAACCGTCCACACCGCTAGGGTCAATGCATCGAATGCGTTTTGGCTGGGGTCACGATGAAGGTTGATGACTCCAAGAAGGAAGGTGCTATCAAGTACAGGGGCAAGTAAAGCACATGTACCTATTGTTTTTCAAACGCCAAGAAGAACCCAGCTGACATAAACGAAGCTTAGAAGGGAACTCATCGAAGTGTCCCGGCATTCTCGCCCTGTTAATCGCCTCAGAATCAGGCAGTTGCCATTCTGTCAAATTGGAAGGGATTCGACCATGTTGGCTGGTGGCCTTCACTGCCTTCGTGTAACTGGCGCGGTCCGTGTCACATCTCATGTCCGCTGGCATACGGGACGGAAGGCACGTTCTGGTCGGCGCTTGCACAACAAGAGACGGAAAGATACTTCCTTGAGGGAGCACGCTCCATTCTTTCAGGACAGGAACGTCTCATCCTTTCTCTCTTCTCGTTTCTCAATTCTTCCGACTCTTTCCCCGAACAAGACAGTCCATTTCACCATCGCGACAATCCACCATTTCTTCACGCATCCCCCGGAAAAGCCTCTGTTTACAAGAACTCGCTAATTCTAGACTCACAGTCCCCATTCTCTTCCATCCTTCCTTACAACACTGTCATTTGGTCCCCGTAAGTTGCACATCCCCAATCTGCACACTCTCGAGTAAAGGAAGGGAATTTCGGATTGCAACTATAGAGCGTTTGACTAGCAGATCTCCTCCCTCACAGGCTCTCTCCAGTCCAAGAAAGGAGACAGACTACACACTCTCAGTGGAGTCAAGCCTCGCAATCTTGATGCGAATATCCGCCCCCTTCTTCAAATCAACCACGGCCTTCCCAGCCGACCCATACGCGGCCAATCCACCACCATGACCGTTCACGCCGGCACCCTTTTCCTCGACCACCTTCTCCGACAACCCATTCGTTTCCTCCTTTCCGTTCACGAGTGCAGCCGGGACCGCTGCTGCCGGTGAGGGAGATGGAATCTTGACTGTCGGTTGCGGCACCTTTGGCTCCTTGATCACATTCGGCTTTCCCTCTCGAAGGTTCCTCAACCACTGTTCCCTCTTCGCGCGATCCTTTGCCTCGGACTCTTTCCAGAGCCTCAATGCTTCCATCTTCCTCCTTTCCGAACGCGGCTCGAATGCCATTTGGAACGGATCAGGCTTGATGATAAGCAGCGAGTTGCTCTTGTCAAGCGGAACGGGTAGTTCCTGGCCCGTTACGGGATCACGCTTATGCTTGAGGTTGAACAACCAGGCCAAGGCACCGCATCCGACAATGAGCTCATCTTGGGTAACTGACATACCAAGACACTGGCGTTGCCCCCAGCCGAAGGAGGTAAAACCCTTGATGGTCGGATACTGAGTCAGAGGTTCCTGGTACGTGGGCCAGCCCGGTTCGAGCCAGCGCTCAGGACGGAAGTTTTCCGGGTCAGGGTACTTGACGGGGCTACGGAGGAAGGACCTGTCCTTGTCAGCATCTCAACGAGCAACAATTACAGCTGGACAGGAACGACAAACCAGTCAAGAGGCAGGATGCGGGTTCCCTTGGGGATGAAATATCCCTGATAGTGATCATCCGCTTCGGTCTCGTGGGCGACACCTGTGGGCACGTTTGGCTTCCACCTCATTGTCTCCTTGATGCAAGCACGGAGGATAGGCAATCGGGGAGCATCTTCCAATCTTGGCATACGGCCACCGCAAACCTCGTCGACTTCCCTTTGAACAGCCTCTTGCCATTTGGGGTGGTGAACCATTGACACRAGCCAGTAGGACAWCGGACCCACGACGGTRAAGATTCCAACCAGGGCCAACATCCCAATGACAGAAGAGGCTTCATGGTCACCAGAAATGCTGGTCTTGAGGGAGGTCTTCTCGAGAAACTGACGGGTCCAGCATGGGCGTAGTTCCCCGTGTGCCAACTTTTCCCTGCATGTCAAAAGACGTTCCATCCACCAAGCTTGTTGTTCATCGTGGCGTTTGCGCTCTGCTCTCTTCCAGGGGTTGATCAAGGTTGGCAAGTGCCAGAGCGGTGTCAAGACGTTGGTGATGGGTCCAGCCGGTGACATCTGTGTCAAGAGACCCCAGGCGCTCTTGGTACAGTACTCACTGAGGCTCGGATCATCCCATGTCAACTGGCACATGATCTTGGATGACATGTCCTCGAGAGAGTGTTGGAAGTCGTCGGGATTTTCGAGCAATCGTACCATCCATCGCTTGACCTCAAAGTACATTACACCGTAGTAGTGAGCTTTTGTGGCCTCGGCCAGATAGGCATGACTGAGTTTTCTTTGACGCGCCCAGTATGCTGTTGTTTACTCCTTTGTCAACCTTTTGCCTCGTTTCCGCCTGTACCATCCTTCTCAGGGGCTTGTTTACTTACGATTGTGGCCCATCAGGGGAAGGTATTCCTTCGACCCATACGTGCTCTTGGAGTCGAACAAGGATCGAATAAGCGGCCGATCCGAGTTATACTTGGCGCGCTTGACCAGCAAATCCTCCGCCACCTTCTCATCAGTCACGACGATGAATTCGGCACCAAGCATAATGGTTCGGTAGAACCCTTGTTGTCCATACTTGTCCGCCCACTCCTTGAACTTGAGCCACATGAACTGGATAGGGAGATCATGGATGCGCCCCAAGTAGGGTATCTGTGTCGGCCCGGGTATTCCATTTGGGTCGTTTATCTCCCTAAAGGCTTTGATGAAGTGCACAACGGCCATGATCAACAATAACAGGCCTGCGATAACGAGTGTAAGCGGCTGCATCGCAAGAACGAATGATGAAGAGTGAGAGGGAATGCAAAGGACGATCTTGATTGGCAAGTCCAACAATAAAGGGGTATCTCAACAAAACGGCACTTCGACCGGTCTGGTTCCCTGTTTAGGAGGAAGATGGGAAAAACAAACTATTTCAATGACAACAAACAACAAGATCGAGGACGAAGAGCCGAACAGAAAAGCCGTCCAGGCCGACCGATGTTTAACAGCTATCAGCTTCGTTGCCAGTATGGCTGACAACCGCGAGTTCGAGAAGCCTGCCTGCCCGCATCCTCTCTCTCCTCATTATCGCCTGGACGACTGTCGATGTATACGCAATGCACCCAGCAAAGCACAACGACTTAGCGCCGCCAGCCTCCTGGCGGAGTCCGAGCGTCAATGGCGATATCGTCGGTTCTTTTTGGAGTGTTGAAGGGTCTTGTGACAACGGCGGAAGGACACCAACCCTTATTGGAACGGCAATAATCAACTTGATTAATGGAGGCTGACTACTTCGCAGGTATCACGCTTGACAAGGGTGGGGTGATATGGTGTGGCCGTTCCTGGATCGTCAATGCACTTACTTTCTCCCCCCTTACATGACGTCGCTTCCTTGATAGTCTGATCCCTACGCACGGCATTTCTGCAGCGGCGCTGACATCTGGATTCCACAGCTTCGAGCATCACGCTATACGAGAACACCTCCCAACCAATAATGAGTGTCTTTTAACCGCTTCCAACATTGCGTCTGCTCTCTCAGGACTCAGCCTGGCACAAAGGAAGAAGTTAAATGCCGGTTTCATGTACTATTCAAGGCAAGATGTGGGTGGCAGTGCATGTGGCAGAGGTAAGAAACACGTATTTCCTCGTCTTTTGGTGAATCCATCACTCCAGTTTCTCTTCAGTTGAGTGAATTGATGATGATCGGGAGCAGAATGTATGAATCGCGTGACTTGAGTTTCTAGAATAAGGACAGCCTCAGCGCCAGAATCAGACCAACAGGAAAAAAAGTTCCTGAATCCCGGACGTAACTCGTAATACGCCGATAGACGAGAAGCAGACRGAGCCGTAAAGAGCCGGATCTGAGAACACTGAGTGTCGATTGTGTTTCGTGAGTGCCATGGAGCCTGACAAAAAAAAGCAGATGAGAAGTGAAAGCTAACTTGAGGATAGGGCAGCTTTTTTTCAAGTTCGGTAGCTCTGTTGCGGGACTGCAAACCAAGAGCGACTACTGAGAATGACAAAAACGGCATGGTTACTTGACTTGGAGTTGGTTCCGGAATGAGTGTCGGCTTCACTTGCTTGCCTTCTTGAGATCTCACTGACTTTCCCACTCCCTTCACTAAGGCTCTTCGTTCTCCTTGGGCTAACTAAACTAGTTCAAAGCACGTTTTGATGTATGCACTTCAGGCTGCGTTACGTTGTATGCTTTGCTGCGAGGGAGGGACGCAGGCCCGTTAGGTCTGCAGACACGAACTTCTAAAAACATCAGCACAGTTCAAGAAGTGCAGTTCTTCTTTCGTATTGCTTTTCTTGCTTCACTTTTTTCTTTTGCCATCTCTCTGTTACGCTCTGAGGCGTGAAAGAAGAGTACGAAGTTGAGATCCGACCGGAGTTGCCCCAACCCTCGGACCGAATGCTGGGTGCAAGTCTTGGTCGCGATTCGCGCGGCTATTGAGAGGCGACAAGTGCGATAAGCCGATAACCCATTATTTTTGTAAACTGACATGGGCTGCAGACAACATACTGTGGAGGTGAAGAAGCTTTACATGCTGTAGAAGAGAAGCGCCTGCGAAGGCAACAACGGTCTTGCTGCTTTCTCCTGTCTGAATGGCACCAGCGAGAACAAGGGTTTCAGTTTTCTTTGGCAGGAATTTTGTAGGAAAAAGGTAAGGTAAGCAATGTCAAACAAAATAGCAGGGTTCAAGAAGGTTCCCGGTGCCGCCAGTATCAAGGCCATCTTTCAAACGCAGATATGTCTGCACCGACTCACTCAGTCACCCGGCCGGACTCCGGAGTGGGCTGAATGGACTAGGTATTGATCAAGGCTTTGATACAAGATCGGGAGCTTTTTGCAGTTAGTACCGAACGACAGGCGATGAGGCGCAGAGGCGGGTCGATCGACACAAAAAAACTGCGAGAGAAATCGCACGACTCAGGACATGTTTTCTAGAGGGGTGGTGTTGAGGCGCTGATGTTCATGTGTGTCTGCACCGGCGACCGACGGTGTTGCCACTTTTCTCTTTCTTGTTTGAGGAGGAGATTCGGTTGGTTGGAAAGGGTTGAGGTTGATTTCTTGCGTTTGGCAAACCCTCCGACAAAAGCAAAGCGGTGCTTGAATCGGAAATCGAGTGTTGAGATGGATGCGTGGGATGAGTAGTGTTGAGCAAGATGGTTTTATCTTGGCAGTTTCGATCTACATATGGTCATATGGATTGTCACTCATGTACATATATCGAGGGATCCCCCCCCCCCCCAACCCTCTCTTTCGTCCTTCTTCTTCTTCTTCTTCTTCTTCTTCAATTAATAAGTTCACTACCGGTAATTCTTGTGCCCTCGTGTGTTTTATATCCACTCTCCGATTCACTTCGATAGAGAGGGATTAGACCTGGTGGGGGGAATGCGAACGGGTTCCCGTTTGTGCTTTGTGGGTTGAGACAGGAAGCGAGAACTGTTAATGTTTCTGTTCTCTGTTCCAACCTTTTGTCCTTTACTTCTTCTTAACCTAATCGATTACTCCACGCCTTCCTTCCTCAGTCTACATCTCTCCTGATCTAGATTCTAGAGCTTCAGGTCCTTCCTTCTTGAAAAGTCTATAAATTTTTCTGTAGACTTATAATATGCGTTGATGTGTCGATAAGTTGATGGAATCAACAACAACAACAAATCGAACGAGACGAAGGAAGTTGTCCAGGCTACCTCCTCAAATTGCCGGGAAACGTTGCTTCTAACAGTATGCATCTATTATTGGGAAATGCAAGATGCAAGCAAGCAAGTAAGCAAGCAAGCAAAAATCGGAGGAGTCTCTGGATGCGTTGAAGAGGCCAGACTCCCAGACTCCAGAGGCACGAATCGTGAGACATGAGGCGTGGTGTGTGAGAGGAGAACTTATTGTACTGTGATGGTACGTAGATTGCCTGTGGTGACTAGAATTTTACACGAGCTCCTTTCAATCTTGGAGGCTTTGCTTTGACAGGTCAGGAACTGTTGAGGTTGCAAAACCTTTCACTTGTGAAGTTCACACCCTCCCGGAACACCCCGGGACGGCGCCGAGCCCATTGAACATGGAGCCCGGAGCCCGGCTCGGCCCCCTATACCTCTTGTAAACGTGTGGAAGGTGCATTCCACCTGTGATTTTCTATCCTCAGTGTATTGAAGGTGGTCCTGGCAGGCCATCCATCTCCTCTTCAACCAACCAAGCCAACCAATCAAACATTTTCCCACACCTAATAATTTCATTGTTTCACTCTCTAGAACGAACGGAAAGCCAAAGTGTCCGTGATGCGCCGGTGCCCGGTGGTGGGCATTAAAGCACGGAGATCTTACTCGCTTCAGGTAACTCTAGGTTAAGAAAGGGGTCATCGGGAAAAAAGACAACATATATTGTTCTGGTCATACGAGTGAGTGTCCAGTGTATCTGAGTGAGTTCAAATAGTTATGGTGAAACTACCAGAAAGTCTTAGTTTCTACATGCTTCGTACCAAGATTGTACTCAAATGTTCTCAATGAACTGATGGGAACTGGCAGCCTTGCCATTTTCAGGATTATGAGGGAATGCGCCAAAAAAGAAAGGGAATAAAACATGAAAGGTTGGAAAGAAAGCAGCAGATTGCAAAAGGACAACAAAAAAAAGCAAAGAACGAAAGAAAAAAAAAAAGACGAAAAAGAATGGGGGCCACCCGGGGATTGAACCCGGGACCTCTCGCAAGAATGCTCAGGTTATTGAACCCTAAGCGAGAATCATACCACTAGACCAGCGGCCCGTTTTGATTTGTTGAACGGTTTATTTTGGTGGAGTACTTATAAGCCCCACTTCACATGGTCTTTCCACCGGTGATGAAGCATCACGAGGTTTGATTTCAGTTATTGACACTTGACGATAATACCTGCAAAACGAGCACGGGGACTTTCCACATCAAAGAATGGGAAGTGCAGGGCTGTGCAAGTCCAGTGGACAACAACGGATACACATGAACCTGTCACGCTGCCATGACAAACCTGCATATACCTATGCTCCCCTTCTTTAGCTGCAGTGACGAAAGCGAGGTCAATCAATGCACGCTGTGGCTCTGCACGTAAACTTGTGACTAGCGCTTGAAGCACGTGTGACGCACGACCGCAAGCATAGTTCAATCGACGTACCTACTTAGAGCTGAGCTGGGAAGATGAGCTGGGAAGATAAGCTGATGAGGTACCTGGCAACCTGGCAGAAGCTGCCCGGCGGACTGGGAGGCTGGGCAGACTGGAAGCATCCAGTAACCTGATGAACGTTCAATGAGCTTCCAGGATGGGCACATCCAGTCTGCGACGCCGGCGCCGGAAGCTTGGTGACGACCACTGTTCCGGACCGGATTGCCTCGCCGACGACGAAGATGAACGCCTTTCTTTATACGGTGTGTGGTAGCGGTGGTGGTGGTGGTGGTGGCGGCTGGAGGTGCCCACGTGCCGGATGCTCGGGCTATGTAGCTCGTTAGGTGCATCTGACGTGAATGCATTGTACATACCTTAATGTACTATCTAAGCGCTGCTATCAAGGCCACGTGCCTGGACGCGCAGACAAAAGATTCAGGATTTACCCGTGCTTAGTTCTAAATCCGCATTTACACCGGTTGTCTTGTACCTGCCGCAAGTAAGGTAGGTACCTTAGTTAGTTGTTAGTGCGGCAATGATGCTCACTTATAACAGCACACACGCACACTAGAGAGGAAAACTACCAGACAGACAGAAAGGACGGCGAGAACCATGACTTCGCCCGCCCACCAATGTCTGCCTTATGCTTCTCTTATGGGACAACACCATGCGCCGAACCAGAAGACCAGCTGAAACGCCATCGTGATCTTTAATGTTTCCCGTCCAGCACCGGACCCCTTCCCTCCCGGAGATCCACATACGCGGAGGATTCCAGACGGGAATAGGTACTCAGGCCTTCTTTCACTTCAATTCGGTAGCCGTCTTCATACGGTACTGGGCTTCTCAGACGAAGCCATTCAGTAGACCAGATTAATTGCTAGTTCTACTCCTTTGGGTCCGCATCACCTACTTCCGGGCCCCTCGACGGTTTTGCATCGAATCGTCAGTGGGGCGCTTCGAGGCCTGACGAGTACCACTTCACACAAAGGTTTGAAGGAGATCCCAAGTCGGAGAAAGCCTTCATCGGTGATGCGGAAGGGATCCCTCAAGGAGTCTGAGAATCTGTCAAGACACTACGCTATTCTGCCCTAATCTCTTGCGCTTCAACACCTCCTCGTACGCCTCTACGTACACCTATTCATACACCATCCGAGTTTCCCTCCTCGGCCTTCAGATTCAACAACCCGCCCCTGCCTCCCACAACACCAAGGTGATCTTCTTCCGCCTCGCTGCTAGTCGCCTCTGCCGCGCAAATCGACCCGTGATAACATCAAAATTGTCATGTTCGCCTCACAGGCTCGTCTGTCCAAAGATCTGCTATGCAGAACAAGGACAAGGTTATGATGGGTTAGAAGCAAGATTCAAACAGGGAGGGGAATCACATACCTACCTTACTTATACCCGTTCAGTGTTCCTTGCCAAACAAATTTCTCAACTCTCAAGAAAAAGTAAACACCCAACTTTGGCCGTTTGGCCAGGCTTTCTGTCCAGTCAGTGATCATCGACCCAACTCGACCTCATATCGGCACTACGGACAGATAGATTCAATGACGTCCTCCACTGCTTCCTCGGAGGCTGGGCCCGATTCTGAATCTTGCTCTCCGTGTGTTTCACCATTCTACCTAGGTACCTCAAGAAAGGTCCAGCCAGCTTTGACTTTTGCCTGAAAAAAAACAAAAAGCACTAACATGCTTCGTTCACATGCCCCCAAGACCCTTCCTGTGAGTACCAACCATAGGTAAGCTCAGCCCTACCAGCTCACCCATGCTTATTCTAGAACATGCTTCATGTCTCTGGCGCATGTCATGGCATTGATACTGTACTGATAAGCTTGTCGCATGGCCGGATTCTGGCGTAGCCTCATTCAAGAAAAAATCACCTGCTCAGACTTGAGAAGACCCTGCTTATTACCCTTGCTTTGGCGGGTGTCGCGCATCGTCGATGCCACACTGTCTTGTTTACACCCCCTTTTCCCGCAGAAATCAGTCACAAGTCAAGTCCCTGATGTCCAAACGGCTGAACAGTCAGTCATCCACGGCTGCTTCCCTCCCTCCCTCCCTCTCCTTCCTTGCATCGCATGGTGCCTTCAAGTGCCGTAGAACTCCCTCTCGTGCCCAGTCTGTACCTACAGTAGCTTTAACGGCACGCCGGCTACATGTACGGCGAGACCAAAACCTTCTCCGGCCCCCTGTTCAAAAAGCTGCCACTAGCAGTCCGTAAATTCTTGGTTCTCGGTCGACCCAGTAAGCTGGTAGAAATGCAAAGGCAAGGCTCACATCAGACCACAACGCCCAAAATTGAGCAAACTTCCTGGCATTCTGCTTGCTAGCAGACGATGCTCCAAGGTTCCCACGCGCAAGCTTCAAGAATCCTTGAGCCTCCGAGTCGGAAATCAAGGCCTTGCGAGCCGCAAGCACTTCGACTGCGAAATTGATTTGACTTTGACTCGAACCGTCGAGGCAGAAGTCGTTCCACCAACTCTCCTTCTCATCTGCTTCCCACTTGTGCTTCTTCCCCTGAGCCCCTTCTCCCACCGTGTCAACCGTTCCCGAACATCGAGAATTAAGTTGGATGCCCGCTCAACGGGTCTGCTGGGGTACCGATAAGTAAGGTACTTGAAGGGGCTCAGTGCAGTGGCCCTTGGGTTGGTTGAGGCCGTGTGTGCATGCGCGGACTGTGGTAGTGATGGTGGTACGATAGCAAAAGGCGAAAGCAGAAGCAAGAAGAGAAAGCAAAAGGCGATATCGCTTCCAACCCCCAACATCCGTCCGGCCAAAGTCCCTCCTCTTCATAACCATGGGTTTTTTTTAACTTTTGCATCCTCTGTACCTACCCGGCCGGTGCAAGCGTCACGCTTTAGTTTTCTTTACCTTTTCCTTCCCTTCCACTGCAAGCCAAGAACGCCTTCCCTGTGTCCTTGCCCCATTCCATGAGGACTCAACATCTGAACAATGGCAAGGAAGTGACATCGCCGTTCATTTCCATGAGACTGGACGCAAGCTTCAACAGTGCGACTTCCGCACTGCTGCAGGGCATGCAGCTGCTGCTAACGAACCCCGAAAACAAGAATAAGTAACACGTACAGCCGGGAAAGGAGAGAGCCGGTAAGAGCCGGTAACCCGAATCAGGGAAGGAACCTGTCCCATGTCGTATTGAGGAGATAACAGAATTGGGGAAATGTGGATGAGAAATCGAGCGGCCAAAAAAGGATTTATCAGCGACGTCGTATGGACATGTATAATTGACCAATATGATGCGCCATACTCGGCGCAGTTATTCCGGAACCGAAGCCTCGGGTAGCACCCGCCTCAATGTGTTCAGGGGCCGATCGATGTACGGTTGGCTGACTGCCAACTGGAATGTGTTTGCCCATGGTCTTGGTTTTAGTGCCGGAAGCTACAATCCCCGTGTAGGAATTAGGCTGGCGCCCTCGGGTCCGACATCTGGCATTCTTCATCCTTCCCCAAGGTTCAAAGCAGACGGAAAGTGCATTTTGTAGGTGTGTGCATATACTTATAATGAAGTCTCCCCACTTACCGGCTTTTCTCAGCTTTCTTCCCCGGACCACAGCTCTCGGGCTAAACAACATTGAACAGCCCACAACAATTACAACATGCCCTACATCACGGAAGGAGAGCCCAAACCTATTGGTTCATATCCCGACTCAGGCATCGATGTTCTTATTGTGGGAACCGGCCTGGCCGGCCTGACGGCAGCRATTGAGTGCCGTCGCAAGGGTCACAAGGTCCGTATCCTGGAGAAATGCCCGGACATCAACACCCAAGGTTAGTGTGTTCTCTCTGAACAACGCTTATGTGTCAAAAGTCGATGTTAGCTAACACATCCTTGGTCAGGCGACATGTACTTCATGGGTCTGTCTGCCACCAAATTCTTCAAGCACTGGCCTGAGATGGCTAAGGAGTTTGACGAGATATCTCTCCACAATGCCTGGATTGAGACCTACAAGCACGAGGGAGAATTGGTGATCCCTCCCATCAAGGTCTCTGAACGACTCCGGGAGGCTGGACTTGATCCTAACACTCCTCCTGGGCTCTTTCAAATGCGTCCGCTTGTTTACCGGATGTATATTCGTCAGGTGGAGCGACTCGGAATCCCCATTACTTTCAACAAGAAAGTGGTCGACTATTGGGAGGACGTGCAGGCAGGAAGGGGCGGGGTCATTACTGAGGACGGCGACAGATACGAAGCGGATGTAGTGATTGCGGCCGATGGCGTCGGATCAAAGGCGCAAAAGCTGGTCGGAGGTCAGGTTAGGGCCATGAAGTCCGGCAGAGCCATGTGGCGCGCGGCGTTTGACATCAAGTATCTCGACAAGAACCCCGCGATCAAGGAGTTCTTCAGTATGCACACTCCAGAGGGCGGTGGAAAGCCGGAGCCCATCGTCCGTACCTGGCTTGGGTAAGTGCGACCCATACACGTGTTGTCTGCGTATCTATTGGAGTGTGTCGGAAACTAACCTTGGAGACAGACCGGGAACTTATGCCATGACTCTTACTCGCCCAGAGACCATTATCTGGATCATGAACCACGACGTTACGGGTTCCGAGAAGGAATCTTGGACGCATACGGTTGAGGCAGACGACGTGTTGAAGAACATGGACAACAAAGTTCCCAAGCCATGGATGCCCGAGCTCAAGGAGTTGATCAAGCTAACTCCTCCCAAGACCATTATCAACTTTGAGCTCTTTTGGCGCAATCCTCAGCCCAAGTGGGCATCTCCGGGTGCTCGTGTTATCAACATTGGTGACGCCGCCCACTCCTTCTTGCCAGCTTCGGGAAATGGGGCGACCCAAGCAATCGAAGATGCCGTCAGCCTGGCGGCGTGTCTCCAGATCGGTGGAAGGGAGAACGTGCCACAGTCGGTGCGTGCCCATGTGAGGATGCGCTTCATTCGCAACGCGTGCGCTCAGAAGCTGGGCTTCAGTAATGCCGAACTGTTGCAGGACACCGACTGGAAGCATGCGAAGGTGGATCATCGCCAAGCCCAGCCCAGGATGCCCAAATGGGTCTGGCAGCACGATCCGGAGAAGTATGCGTACGAGGTCTACGACCACGTGGTGGACAGCATGAAGAAGGGCATTCCATTTGATAAGGACTTTGACATGCCGGTCAACTATCCGCCCGGGTACAAGTACGAGCCGTGGAAGATCGAAGACATCAGGGACGCCCTGCGCGCGGGAAGGAAGGTCGAGCTGGGTGCTGGAGACTGGGATTAAGTCAGTCCAGGGTCATCATCACGATGTAGGGCATGAAACAATAATGTCCACAATTACTCTCATTACTACAACTGATACGTACTTAGTTTAGATTGGAATGTTATCATCAGTTGACCCCGCCTTGTTGTTGTGACGTCGGCTATGGTAGGTATCTAGTGGTGACGAAGTGTGTTGCTGTCTCGTGGTGCAAAGATCGCGACAGGATGGCACATGGTGAGTTGCGGGTATTCGCAATTAGCAAAGGAGGATGGCGTTTGAGAAGGTGAACTGGACTCGTGGCCAGATCTGTGTTGCTTCCGCTGGATTTTGGTGCTCGATTGACCTTTTGCTTGGGAGGAGAGTCGATGTGTGCGGACAGCAAAGGAAATGCCCTTCTGAACGGGACGGAAGAAAAAAAGACTGATGCAGGAACATCTTTCAAGAATTGTTCATGAGAGTTAACAGGATGGGTTGCTCCTTCCCTCATTGACTGTGGAATACTTCGGTTTGTTTCGGCCGCGATATCTGAGGAGTTCCTTCCCCAACCAGGAGGTTGTCGCAGTTGTGACACCAAGAGGTCAAAGCAAGCGCGCCTTCCAATTCAATGATTACATCCTCAATATCCTCCGAGATCGGAAATAATCCATTCGAGTATCGGTTCAGCTCGAGTCCATGCAATTTCATGTCCATCATACCAACCAACGCAATCTCCTTGAAATCACACAATACCATTACATCGATTCATTCTTCCCGACCCCCTTACCGACCTTTGACTTGCTCCGGAACCACCACCACCGGGTTATACTCCTCCTTCAAGACAGCATCGCACACGCCGTTCCCTCCACAGCTACCAGCCAAGTTCTTCTCAGGCGCAAACTCAGCCAAGCCAAGGTGCGTCCTCCCATCAACACCCAGTCTGGTGAACTTCAAGTTAAAGCTGCTCATCGGGTCGCCTTCAACGGTGTTGTTTCCCTTCACAACCTCAAACATGAAATATCCCTCTTCCACTTCGCTGCAATTCTGGACCTTGTCATACGGCGACTCCCCCGCGGCTTCGTTCCACTCGGCGGTGCAACCGGCCGTCATATCCGGCCCTTCCAGTCCGGTTCCAGGCTCCGTGATGGTGAGGCTGATGGAGCTCACACCGGAGCTGCCTGTGGCGGATTCGCTTGAGGGACGATGGGTCTCGATGCGGGAGATTTGCCAGGGGATGGGTGGTTCCGGCTCGGCTTCTGGTGTCTCCTCCGTTTGGCGAACCTTGAGATCGGAAGAAGACCTATTCCCAATTTCTTTCGGAGTCACGCGGACTGGAGTGGACTCGGGCCTCAGGTTGGCGTAGCAGAAACCACTGGCGGCGCACATGAAGAACAGGTCACGGTCGATGCCGCTGTTGAGAGTGACCGAACCGACGTAAAGACTGCCGTCGTTGGTCAGGCGCGTGAAGCGGAGGATGAAGTTGCTGATGGACGGTCTTTCCGAGGAGGGATCTGCTCTCAGGACTTCAAATTCCCACGATCCGTCTTCTACTGGCGTGCATTCGAGCGCTGTATGGTAAGGCGTCTCGCCTTTGGTCAAGCCGTCCCATTCAATGTTGCAATTTGCTGTGGCATTGCTGGCGCTGTTGGGGTCCGTGATGGTGGTCTTGATGTAGCTCATTGTGCTGCTGCCAGGTCGACCGGATGGGGAGTAAGTGTCAACTTGGACGATTTCCCATGGTGCCAGTGCTTGAGCGGCCACAAAGGTGCTTGATGTGAGGGACAAGATCCCAAAGAGAGCCGGTCGCAGCATGATGGTGGAAGGTCAAGGGAAGCGGTTAGATGTCAGATTTCGGATATTGGATGTCAGAACTTTGTCGAATGGGTTGAAGAAGACAAAGCCGATATCTTATACAATCCTGAAGTGTCTCATGATGGACCCGACACTTTGGGTATCGCCGAGGTTATTGGCAAAGACATGGTGTTGTGGCGACTTGGGGGAATAGGGGTGTGTTCGATGAGGTTACACGGAGGGAGTAGTGGGTTTCATTGTCCCACCAAATCCGGGGGACGTCAAAGCTTTCCTGACCCTGAAGGAGCCTCAAATCCGGGGTGAAATGTATCAATCGTGGTTCAATTGTCGGTGTTGAGCCGATAAGGTGCTTTATCCGTAAAGTGTCATGGCACATTCAGGGGCAAGCGAAATGAATAGGTCTGCAACGACACGTTACTTGCACACTTTGCCCAATTCGGTACCAGCGCAATGACATCGATACACTTTGTGGTATATTAAAGCAGATATTATTGCGCATCTTCTGCAGATTGTGCTCAGGAATTGTATTTCTTCGATGATCTGGGGAGAAGTGGTGATTTCGGCGAGTGTCCTTTGGAGATTATCGCCGAGGACGACGACGGACACTGGACATGAAGGGCAGGTTGCACTAGAGGAAGGCAAGTGGACGAACCGACTCAGGTAAATCCGACAAAAGGAGCGGTTGCGAGCAACAAACGATACAAAGGAAATAAAACGAAGTAAATAACAAAACCCAGCAAAGGGCGGAGAAAACAACGCAAATCCGATCTTTTGCATGTCGAGGACTTCGTGTTGAATATGTTCAAGCGCGGGCGTGAAAACCACTCCCAATGGGCGGGAAGCTCGTTGTCTCATGTCGATTGACTTGATCATGGTGTTTTGGGCGGTTTGTACAACTTGGCGAGTTTGGGGGTGGCTTCTAGTACCGCATGTGATGATTTTAAGGGGGTGGAAGCTGGGGATGGCTTCGTTTTTTTTTTCCTATCTTGTGTTCTTGACTTGTCGCTAATATTCCCCGGCCATTACGGTCGCCCGTGATTTAGGTCGGATAAAAAAAAGTTCAGTGAAAAAAGGTTTGTGCCAATTGTAGGTACTAGGTACGCGCCCGGGCGCGTTAACGTAGATTTAATTTAGTAATTAAGTCTATTTTACCTTTTATATAACCCCGCTTTCTCGTATAGTAAGATATATTTTAATACTTTTACTATAATAATTGTGACGGCAGCCTTGCAGCTGTGCCTCTTGACTGCCATCGCAACTATATAAGACCACTTGAGCGACCGAATTGCCAGCTTCGGTTACTTGTATCCTTTTGGAACATAGCCTAGTGGTGTAGTGGTCTGCCAGCGCCGTGACATT